>JANHGN010022477.1:0-20038 GCA_024605025.1 Megaceryle maxima | reverse complement strand
GACTGTTGATAAATGATGGAGAGAGGCGTGGCAAAGCTCCTGTGCCAGCTCCCTCAATACCTTCAGGTGGATGCCATCCAGCCCCATGGACTTGTGAATGTCCAGGTGGCATAGAAGGTCATTAACTACTTCGTCCTGGATCATGGCGGGTTGTTCTGCTCTCTGTCCTTATCTTCCAGCTTAGGAGGCTAAATACCCTGGGGGTAGCTGGTGTGACTAAGGAGGCAAAGGTGGCATTAAGTATCTCAGCCTTTTCCTCATCCTTGGTTGTAATGTTCCCCCGCCCCTGCATTGAGTAAAGGATGGAGATCCTCCTTGACTCTCTTTTTATTCTTAATGTATTTGTAAAAACATTTTTTTGTTGTTGTCCCTTATAACAGTGTCCAGATTGAGCTCCAGCTGGGCTTTTGCCTTTCTAATTTTTCCTCTGCATGACCTAATGAGATCCCTGTACACATCTTGAGATGCTTGCCCCTTCTTCCAAAGTGAAGAAGCATCTCAATTCTATTTCAAGTAGTTCACTTTCAAGCAAATTAAATCTTCCAAACACCTGTTTTGAGGTCATGACCTGGAAAACAGAGCTTTTATGAACAGACTTTGTCTATGGTAACTACATGAGAAGGGGACACGTGAATATTTATTTTGATAACTTGTTTCAGGTAACAAATCTCTTACTCTAGGTTGCAGTCCATTTTAGAAAAGTCTTGTTTTATTTATAGGCAATTTAAAGAGTAGGAAACATGCAAAGAGAGTTTCCAGTATGTGCTTGAATTCGTTAAAAAGAGTTTCAGGAGGTCGAGAGAACTTCATTACAACTTTACTAAGACTTGACTACATTTTGAATAAGGGTATGCTAGAAACTGCTTGACATCAAGTATCTTCTATGTGGTTTTTTTGTTGTTGTTTATTTGGTTTTGCATGTGATCTTTTGGGGGGTATTTTGGGGTTTAGGTTTTTTGGGGGGTTGGATTTTTTGTGTTTTTTTTGTGGGGATTAGTTTTTTGGTTTGGTTTTGGGTTTGTTTGTTTGTTTGTTTTTTTAATCTGGAGTATCACAGTGGAAAAAAATATTAGATAATGGTGCACTTTATTTCTGTCTGTGATCAGGATATATTTACCAGGGCAAAACACTGCTTTTGTGATCCTGGAGGGAATAGTGCTGGCCTGCTGAAATAGCAGGCATTATTTAAATTTAATATATTGTTTTGTTGGGTTTTTTTTGTAATTGCCTTCTTCCACGTCCTGGGTTCAGCTAGGACAGGGTTAATTTTCATCAGAAGCTGGAAGGGGACCAAAGCCAGAATAGACAAATGAACCAGTCAATCATATATTCAATACCATATTGATGTTATGTCAACTATATAAGGCTGGGGGGGGTGGGCAGTCTGGGCAAGGTGAAGTCTTTGACAAGATCATGTTGTTGCAGCAGCCTTAGGCAGTTAGGTTCATTCTATATCACTTACTTTATATACTGTTTCATTATTAATATTACTATTGTTGTTACTTCTCCTTTTGTGTTTTCCTATTAAATTCTCCTTATCTCAATCCACAGATTTTTATGTTTTACTCCTTATTGTCCTTCTCATCCCACTAGAGAGAGGGGGGGAGTTGGTAGTGGCTGTATGGTGCTCAGCTCTGGGCTGGATCTAAGCCATAACACTCCTCTGTGTAATTTTCTACTGGTTTTTTTTGAGAATCTCTGTGTTGGTGACTCCTGTATGTGAAAGTTTGTAGTTCAAGTCTGGTATCCAAGTATCAATACAAGGATCAGTTCTTTATTGTCAGAAATTGTTGTAGATACATACTGAAAGTTTATGCAACTGATAGTTGAAGTTTTATATATATAATCCTCAAGTGCAGAAAAGCAAATTTCAAGTACAATAGAAATATTTTAAAAGTTTTATATATAGTGTGATAAACTAACATGCACAACATGCTGTCAGTTTTAAACAAACATGGATTTCTTTTTTGAAAAGCAAGTAAGAAACTATTTAATACATTGTGTTAGAGTATAACTGGATGATCATACTGACTCCCAATCAGCTAAGCAATGTTTCACTGTCTTTGAATATGATGCTTGAAATAAGTGAAGGGTGAAATCCATGAAGTTCAAGCTTAAACTCACACTGATCTATAGAGCGAGTTAGGAGCCTTTATGCCTTTGATCTTGCTTTAATCCACTTTTCTCCAGTTGTCAAATATTAAACATCACGGGGCACATCGTGAGCTCATGTAATTTGTTACAGTGCTATTGAAAGTTAATGGAGCTGAAATGCCAGCTGAAGGTCTGCACCTATAACACTTCAGTTAATGTACACAAATCTGTAAAGCTGAGCTATTACAAGTCCCTTTCTCAGGAATACCTTTCTCAGACACTTTTCTGTTTGCCTTTACATTTGATATGTTGCATTGGAATTAAGGAAAGAGGGCAGCATCTTCCTCTAACTGTAGCTACCATACAACCAAATCAAACTGGAGTTGCAATGTGTAAAAAGTGAACTTCTGTGCTGAACCCAGGATTCATATTGCTCTGATTAATCTTATTTAGCAAAGAGTAAGAAGCCAGCTTTAACTTGCAGTGAAGTTTCATAGTCTTAGCAATTGGAGTTGGGCAGGAGGTTGTAGTGAATCAGTACCTAGTATTTTACCACTGTCTTTTCATGAGCTAGAGATTGCATCAATGTCGCCAGGACTTTGAAGACCACGAGAGTAAAAAACCCATTTTAAACTGGACTCACAAAATGTTATATATGAGTCAACTTTATGGGGGAAGATGGTCTTGTATCTGGTAATTTAAATAGGAGTGTTATCTTTTAAGAAAAAACAAACAGCAAACAAACTTGCTGTACTGTAAGACACCATTTTGTTGTATATCTTCATGACATATTTTATATGCATGTGTGTTAGATTAAAAACATCTCTGCATGTAACTAATCTATAGTCATACTCTTTGCACCAGCTCCCTCCTGCTTCTCAGAAAATTTAAGTAAGTCTCAAGTCAGAAGTAGTGTGGTTTAGGATCTCATCTTTAGGATCTCATCTTTAAAGACCAGCTTCAACAAATGTGTTTTCACTTTGAAAGGAACATCACTCCCGTACTTCATATGTGCTCTTTAATGAAAATGAATGTTTCCATTGAGATTATAACTTGATTTGGAAATTATTTTTTTATAAGATTATAACTAGTGAATAAAAATAGAGGATTTTTTTAATGATATATCTGAAGAACATTAAAACTTTAATTAACATAAACTTAGCACCATGATTGAACAAAGTCATACTAGCAAAGGACTGAGTCAGAGTGTTCATTATCTTAAAATACATGTGATGTTTATGAAGCTGAAATAGAAAGGAAAGAACTAACCTCAAGTGTTGTGTGTCTTGCTTCTTAGCAGCTCTGAATATTTTACAGAGAATAACATCTTGATAATTAAATTGCTTCCACATCTGTGCAGTGGTGTCAGCAGGATGCTGCCATATTGCATATGTTTAACAAATTACACTTAATTTGTCTTTACATTTTCATTATGGAAATTGCATTCATATTATTTAACAAGAAGTACCACCATGTAAGAATGAGACCAGAAAATGGAATAGCAAAACTGATTTTGAATATTTGCAAGGTAAATTCATTTTAACAAAGACAATAAAAAACCTGCTTTGGCTAGTTACAAGAGAAAGAAACAAACAAAGCTGATAGCCAGAGGAAACTGATTAATGAACAAATTATTTACTTCTGTAGTGTTGGAAGTGTTAAAAGATAGAAAGGAAAATACAGTCCAAGGGGAATGCAAACTTCAAGGTCTGATGAGGAATGAGACTTGATGGAGCAGCAGCGAGCATGCCACAGAGCTTTGGGGCATAATTTGAGTTACTTCAAATTGCAGGTTAAATTTAATTGTGATTGTTATCAGTTGTTTAGTGAAACCTATTTTTTGATAAGTAAACCTCTATGGGTTTTTTTGGATGCAGAAGAGAAGTAAACAAACCAACTCAAGAATAATTTTAAACAGTGGTTGGTAAAAAAAAATTAAATAAATAAAATAGAGAGAGAGAGAGAAAGAAAATAGGCTCTTCCCCTCTGGGTGTGGTTTAATAAAACTATTTTTCTTCCAGGCAGCTTCAGTCAATACCCTCTGTCACAAACGGACTGAATGTTTGGGGTTTTTTTCCCTGTTTCTCAGAATTAACGAAGTACATAGAGCTGATATCTAGAGGTAAGAAATACAACACTTGAGAATAGAGGTCCTTATAGATTAAGGCAGGTTGCTCTGTTTAAATATTTGCATGACTGCATCCTCTTAATTCTTATTCTATCAATTTGCATCCAATTCAGAGTTGTGCCTCAGGTGCTCGTTGAATTCTGTTCTGTTACCAGGCCCCTTCCTTTCTGGCACTAAATACAAACAGAACATAAAAAATTGAGTGTTCCCTGCAGCTTTTCCTAGTAAATAATTTTATTACTTGGCATTAATCTAGACTTTTAATTAGTGAAGAAGTATATTGATGAAGGCATCTTTCCCTTGCTGAAGCAAAAGATGGGTAGATGCCACAGTAAGCACAAGCAAAACTCAGTGGAGGGAGAATTTATCTGATTTCTGTGGACATTCACATTGCTATGTAGACAGGCTCAAGGCAGCAACACAGTTTGACAGCAGTTGAGGGAGGACAGGTTCTGGTCTGAACAAGGGCACCTACTTAATGGTCAGTGGTAGCAGTTAGCAAGGGAAAAAAATTGCAAGGCTCTTCAGAAAACTGGTGTTGATATAAGATGGTATCTTTAGGAGTTATATTCATTTGGAGCATGGTGCTTTGTGTCTTCTCAGGCACAGTGATGTCTTTGAGATGAGCACTGAATAAGAAGAACAAGTAACAGAGCTTCCTATTCTTGTCATGTTATACTTGCACTCCATGCATCTGAAGCTAATTCCTCCTTTCTCCTTGCTTTCATTCCAATAGGCAGAACAACATTTCTCCATTTAGCTAAACAAACTTTCTCTGAAATGCAATACATTCTGCACAGAGGAATTTGGAAGATACCTAAAATCAAAACAAATTTTAATAATTTGTTGTAAGAAAGTTGTATATTTGAAAATCTTCTCCTGGACTCTTAGTACTGACAGATGTTCTATCTTCCTTGCATGTATCTCCCAGCAGTTCATCTGCCTCATTTGAGCCCTACACACCAATTTTATCATGATCAGGGGCTCATGACACTTAGTGTCCTCTCAGTAATGCCTCTGTACTTAGTCTCTTGTGTTCCTCTCAAAGATATCCTTGTTCTCTCCTTTTTAGCTCTTGCACCTCCTCCACCTTTTTTTCATATGAACCCTATAGTCAGTACCCAGAACTGCATAATATATCCTGCCATGAATTTTGAATAATAGTTGAAGTAATTATGAGTTTTATTAAAACACCCATCTCCTGACAAAAGTTGCCTTCTTTTTTCCTCATCATATGAAATTTGTTCATCTTAGGAAACCCCCAGTAAATTAACCTTTGTTGAATTTCTCATTTAGAAAAATTGCCCATGATCCATAAAGGAGGTAGTCTGGTCTTAGCCAATGCTGATGCCTTTTCCTTTTTTTATGGCCCTGGGCTTAAATGTTGGGGAAAGTGATCCTTGATTTTATTCTCCTTTGCTAGTGTGAAGTTGCCATACCACTGTTCTCTTTCACAAGCATGGCTTTTGCAACTTTCTGAGGGGAAAAATGTGCATATCCAGATTGTCCTACCTCAATGTGGAGTTAATATGTCAGTGAGGCAGGTAGTCAGAGCCTGTACAAAACGATTGCCTCTTTACTCAGCACTGGTGAGACAGTATCTGGAGTGCTGTGTCTAGTTCTGGGATTCCCATAGAAGATTCATGTTGAAGCAGTTCCAGTGGAGGGCTACGAGTATCCTTAGATAAGCATGTGATGTATAAAGAGTCTGAGAGGACTGATTCTTTTCAGTCTGAAAAGGACGAGGCTGAGGGAAATCCTGACCACTGTCAAATTCTTAAAGGGGAGGTTATAGAAGAGATGGAGGTAGTCTTGGCTCAGAGGTGTACAGTAAAAGGACAAAAGGCAGTGGGCACAAGCTGTAACAAGACAAAATCCAACTAAAGGATGGGAAAAAAAATTCACAAAGAGAATTATTAATCTGTGGAGAGGTTGCCCAAGGCTGTGGAGTCTCCATCTTTAGATATAACCAGAGAGTAACTTGACAAAACACTCAGCAACCTGATTGAACTTTGAAGTTGGCCTTGCTTTGAGCAGGGATTTGGATGAGATGACCTCCAGAGGTCCCCTCCAGCCTAAATTATCCTACTGTGGTATGACCTCTCTACATCTTTCCTATCTGTGTAAGGACAGAATAGAGACCTTGTTACTCAACTCAGAGTGATTTGTTCCTCCCCCCAAGGACTGATTAATATCACACATAAAATACCCAGTGGTAATTTGCCAAAAATTGAATGACAGATATGTGAAAGGTTATAAAGACCTAATTTTCAACAGATAGTCATCATTATTAATGAGCACAACCCAGGGAGGGGAAAAAAAGAAAGCAATTTAAAATCAAAATAAAGTATAAAACATTTTCATTTACTTTGGTCTTTTTTTTTGTGGGAAAAAAAAAATGTGAAAAACATTGCTCTGATTGTCCTTGCATATTTTGCCCATCATTATCTGCATATGAATTGCACACAAGTAGAGAATTATGGGACATGCAGCAAGATTGTTAACATTTCAAAGAAGATTATTCACCACTATGGGAGGCATCAGTCATATTTCAACCCTCCAAATCCTTGGGAGTGAAGATCTGCAGGTCAGAATTCAACCAGTGTCTTTCAGCTTTTGACACAGACTGCCTTCATGAAGCAGAATTGAAGGAGTTTGAGTTCTTGTAATGGATCCCTCAGAGAAATGGTATAATTGGTATGGCACTGGTCTGCTCTCTTCCCTCTGCCTGTAGGGTAACTACTACATTCTCAGATTTCCCTTAAGATGAAAGGACTTTGGCTGACGTGCCCTATACATGGAATGCATTGCTATAAACCAAACCTGTATGAAGAGGAAAATTTTCAATTCCCTTCGAGTTTCAAAACCAGTGAATTGTGTATCTGAACAGAAATAAGAACACCTTTCTAGCCACTACTCAATTTAATTCTCCTTTTCTTCTATTCACTTCTGTTGAATCAACACCTGACAGAGGAGGAAATTGCCAAGAACTAAATACATTCATGTTCATCACCTTTTGTTTCATGTTCATGAGATTTTTATCCCTAATTGTCTCCTGCTTTGACTCAAAATACTGTTGTCTGAATATTGCTGCATTAGGTTGTGAGAGTGGCTGGGCAGCACATGGAATATTTACTATCCCCTGACTCTGGCAAAAAGTGTCTTCCTCCTTCCCATCATTCATTATCTTTTTGATCAGATCTATTATTTTTTGAACTGTCCCACAATACATATTATTCTTATTCTTTCTTATTTGCCCATTATTTTTTTTGTAGTTTCACTTCTGTCTCCCAGTGATCCTTTTTTCCTTGACCTTTGCATATTACAGTTGGATCTTCTCTATTTATTCACTCCTTCTTATTTAGTCCTTTGTTTCCAGTTTTCACTTTTTATCTCAATCCATCTTTTCCCTCCTTTGTTTTCTTTTCTGGTACTCAAATTATGTTTCCCTTTGTTATTTCTATCTTCTCCTGTGTGAGAAATTTCTATTTGGGATTTCTGTTTGGTATGCCAAGTCTATTTCATACTATTCCTCCATTTCTGCTTGTCCCATTTTGCCACAGAACATTTCTAGGGAGAAGGAGAATATGTCAATTTATTGTCTTCAGTTACATGTGCTCCGTATGGATCTATTAATTTTACATTTTCCTATTTCTTTACTATTGCTTTCTCAGTTTGTCTTCTAGCCTGAGCTCAGTGAAATTCCAAGGTCAGCTATGGATCAGCTATCAATAAGAGTGATATCCTGATTCTGTCATCTTCTGTCTGTTTTTTTTTTCTATTATATGTGTACATAAGTCAAAAAGGTTGGGTAGAAATGCTAAGACATTCACAGATGAGCAGAATGCAGTAGTTTGCTCGCTACGGCAGTACAGACTGCATACTGGGATTATAGCACAGACAGAGTTTGAATGATTCAAGGAAGCAAATCATCCAATTAGCCTGGCATGATTACAAATGAGCCTGAGAAATGCAAAAAAAGAAAACCATCTAAAACAAAGAGGTGTGCAAAGTTTTCCTTTTTGATTAAAATGTTTCCTTCCCTGAAACTTTATTTTATGCAGGCAAGGTCCATGCTGGGTTATCTAAATGAAATACATTTTTGTTTAGCTCAGATTAGATCACTTTCTGATACAGATGAGAAGGGTTTTTTTCTGCAAAAGTTCTAAAATGCACAGAGTATCAGCATAGAAACAACAGCAATCTCTTTGTATCCTGGTATTTAATAGAGTATTAAACAGCAGAAGATCTAATGTTGGGAGATCAAATTCTAAATCCAGTCAAGAATACATGTTAGCTGCACTTCATTGCTAATCATTGGATAATTACAGTGGAGATCAGAATGAAAGTCAAAGAAGAAGAAACATTTGCAGTGACAGGTTCTTTGGTGGTAAAGAACGGAAAAAACCCAAACACTGCATTTCTATATATTGGCAGGATTGTTCGTACTTTGCTGATCTGTTTTTCCTGAGATAGAAGTCATCTATTTATAGTTTGAATTCCTTTATTTTATCAGCAGCTTCCTGGAGTGAAGAAAAAAATATTTTTTTTTTTTTCAGAGAAGGTGGTGCAAGTCTATCACTAAAACATTCACTAGGACATGCAACAGAGACATGGCAGTAATGAATGTTGCATCTCTAGAGAAGTTTCTTCTACCTACCAAAATGCATAAGGTGCAGATTTTCTGCAAAAAGCTTCCTTCTTATAGCTTCATTGTCAATTATAAGGCAAGCATTGTTTTGATCTTCTGTACAGTTACTGTGAACAGAGAATGAGAAGACAAGCACACTCTTCTGTTCTGTAGACAAAATGATTCCTGATATTAGAACCTTAATGCCAGAAGGCCTATACTTTGTTTTCTGTAAACAAATGTTTCAAGGCTTTCTTCATATCAGCTTCTATGGTGCTATGTTTTGGATTTGTCACCAAAACATCATTGATAAGTCACCAGTATTTTAGCTATTCTTGAGCAGTGCTTAGACAGAATCAAGACCTTCTCTGCTTCCCACACCAGTGAGTAGGCTGGGGTGCACAAGAACCTGGGAGGGGATACCACTGAGACATCTGACCCCAGATGACCAAAGGGATACCCCATACCTTATGTCATTGTGCTCAGCAATAACAACTGGGGGAAGAAGGAGGAAGGGGAGATGTCTGTTGCTGTGGTGTTTTGTCTTTTCAAGTAACCATTAACCTGTGATGAAGCCTTACTTTTCCTAGATATGGCTGAGCACCTGCCTATCAATGTGAAGTAGTGAATGAATTCTGTATTTTTCTTTGCTTGCACACAAAGCATTGCTTTATCTATTAAATTGTGTTTATCTCAACCCATAAGTTTTCTGACTTTCATCCCTCTGATTGTCTCCCATTCCACTGGGGAGGACTGAGTGAGCTGCTAGTGGGGCTTAGCTGCCCACGAGGTTAAACCACAACAAATACTTTAATTGCAATGCAGTTCAACTTAAAAATGTGGTTCCTTTATTGGGCGCAAGATCCAGAGAGAGAAAAATATGTGATCCTTTCACAATTTAATTATAGGAACCTCTATTAGTTGTGGTAAACGGTTTGAATTACAACAAAATTCAAGAGACAAAGGCAGACAAAGAACACAGTAGAAAAAGACAAAGGAAAAAAATGTTGAAATACCTCAGAAGAGATTTCAGTCTCCTCCCTCTGGTGCCTTTGTTTTTCACTCCTTTCATTATCTTTGGTCACTTGTCTAGATCATGGTTCTGAGAGGTGTTCAGAGGACTGGCAGGTCCATTAGTTCCTTGAGTGCATTGATTCTCATTCTTTCTTTAAGGCCACTGTCAGGAAGGTATAAAAGATGGTAAAGCTCTTCAGCTTGTGAAGTGCTAGTTTAGTACATTCTTTTAGGAGATGTCCAATTAGATGCTTTAAATCTACAGCTACAATACCATATAAGAAAGGTTTTAAGCCTTGAGCTGGCTTTTTTATTTCTTCCTCCCTGAGTGGTAAACAAAAATAACACTAAGGGAAGAACTGAGTAAAGTACAGGCATATTGTGAAGAACAGGAGCACTGAAAACTCTCTTTGTGGAGTCTCATTCGTCTGAATGAGATTATTAGCACTTTTTGTATCAGGCACAGCAATAAGTGTCTTTTCTATTTATTAATTTGTAGGGGGTTATAATCCTTGAAACCTCTATCCCATTGGTGAGATTTGAACAATGTGAAAGTTATTAAGAAAGAAATAGTTACAGGACATACAGAACCATGTGGCATGACCATGTAAAAACCAGTCTAAAGCAGGCAACATTACAAAGCTCACAGAAAGTATTACAGGAACACTTCATATTTGTCTCAGTGTTCTATTCTATTCTACTCTATTCTATTCTATTCTATTCTATTCTATTCTAACCAGGTCAAGAGAGTGCTGTCTTTCCAGTATCACCCAGCTCAGCTGTGCAGTGTGACAGTTCATTCAAGGTCAGGAAACCAGCAGTTTGTGCTCTCTAAAATGCAGGGAAGGGACAAGGAGAAGGGAAAGGTATAATGAGACAGATTTCCAGATTCAGGTTTGGATGGAGGCTTGTGCCACTAGGATGATTTTTGCTACAAATATCCTGGCTTTGGGGAGAGGGAGAAGCAGCCCCTGGCAGGCATGTACATGGAGATAACTTGGTCAAATAAGACTGAACAGCCCCACTCTCAGTCCTATGACAGTTGTATTTGAAGACAAGTTTTAATGTATACTTCATGATCACTGTGTCAATAAACTTCTGGAAAAAGATTTCTGTTTTTCACTTTGTCAAATGTTCAATGTGCTTTGAAAGATTTTGTCACTAATTTAGTCCCCATTCTTAAGCATGGGATCCCTTAATTATGTCCCAAAGTATTTTGTTGCACTTTTGATTCATAGAACTATACTTTTCAGATTGCATAAAAACTATATAAAAGTAAAAAAGTTACGGAAAGGCCAGTTGTATAGTTTAGGACTCTTTACAATAAAATATTGCTGCCTGGTCTTCAATTTAAAGTTACAAATGGCTTAGTTACAGTGAACTTTGTATTCAAGTGGTCCAAACAAATTAATCCTAAAATAAAGAGCCAATCCAATAATTTATTAAATGAGCACATGATCTGTTCCAGCATGCTAGGAGATCAATATTTAATACACCATTGATAATTTTATGTAAAGTCTAGTCACACCCTTCATTAAGATATGTTGACAGAGAAGTTAATTTACTTGAACAACTACCAGGATTCAAAATCTAACTGTTAAAAATGTTGTATTATATATGGTGAGTTAACAGTGAATAAGACTATGGAAAAATTGATTAAAATTCTTGTGCATCTGTAAGACTACCCTACTTGATGGAAAATGAATACTGCTTTGATGTGCAGCAAACTATTTACTTGTTAGCTTACTGTATACACTGTACACTGTCATTTGCAAGACTCAGGCTTTGTTTTAATTGCTTCAAACATTGGATCAAACTGCAAAGAAAAGTGCTTGAATGATTGTAACAGGTTTGTTGTCATACATTTGGGGTAGGAAAATAATATCTCGCTGAAGAAATTGAGGATTGGAAAAGAAAACAAGGGCCACCTTCTTACTGTACATATTCACCTGACATAATACCACAGTAAGCATCATGACAGCAACAGCTTTATTCATAGGATCTTATGAAAATGGAAAGTTCCACAAAATTAAGTATTATTCAGCATATCAAGTATATAAGTGATTTTTTATTTAAAACACTTTCTAATTACAACACAGATTTATTTACCTTTGGTAATAAATGTATATCTGTATGACTGAAAGGCATGAAGTGTCTGGGGAGAGCTCAAGTGTTGCAGGTGCATATATATGTGTGTGTATGTGTACATGTACCCTGTAGGAAAAACCCTCACTAGTGCAGCAATGAGGCACTAACTGCAGCTTCAAAATTCAGATAAATAATTGTATCTAACCTTTTTGATAATGACCATCAATTCCTTGGACAAATTGAATATGACCAAAAAGAGTCAAAAGACTGCAATATAATTAAATGAAATTCAGATAAAAGCACTCCTTCTCTCATTTAAGCTGCACAAGAATTAAAGAATGAGGATGCAGACAAAAGCCCCAGGAATTTTCCTCACAAGACTTGTAGATACTCAGTTTTTCCAGACCTATGCATTTAAAAGAAGGTGAATGGATAAAATCCCCTGACTAATACAAATTCACCCTGTCTGCAATGGAGGGAGAAGCACTGGAGGCTTGTCATAACTATTGTGCATTAAGTGAAATATTTCACGTCTTATTTCTGTGGAATCAAAATAGCTTTAGCCTAAGTGTAACTTTGCTTTGCTTATACTCTATCACTTCTATTCAAAGTAGTTCTTCTTTATCTTCCCTTTGAAACAGGAATAATGCAGGAAAATGTAATTTATGCAGTACTATAACACACAGTTAAGTTTTTAGATCAATAAATTTAGCTTTCATGACATAATCTAAAAGGGATTTGCCATGTTGCATGCATGAAAAATGCCTTGTTTAGTAATCATTCTGATATTAAGTCATTCTAAATGCAAAGCTTGATGTAACTGTGCTATTAAAATCTATTCCAAAGAATATCCCAGGGGTCTCTCTTGTCATTTTGACTCAAGCTTGTGCATAAATTTCCACCTGTAGAGAAATATTCTAAGTAGCTGTTGTCATGAAGCAGCTGAATGGTCCTCATGAGTCCTTCCAAGGTTTATAAAGACACAGTTTCAGAAATTCAGAATTGTGTATTAGATGAAGTCAAACACATAATTCCAAATATAATTTAGTGAAGCTGTACTCAGAAGTCCCAGACCCTAGAAAATTTCAATGTAGACCTCACAGATCAGGACAGAATCCTGAAAACACTAGAAATAGAATGGAATTAATTAATTCTATGTGAATTTTTATTGTCATTCAAGTCATATTCAACCTAATTAAATATCCCAGAAGAAATCCCTTTTATGTACAAAACTGGGCTTAATCTAGCAAGACACACATCCTTATGAAGTCAAGCAAGATCTCAACTGGCATAAATTTGAAGTGCAAGTTCTGTCTCACTATAATTTTACATAGTTGAAGCTGCCAAGGATTAATTATTTATAATTACCCTGCTGCATTTTGCATTTGACATGAATAAGAAAAGTATGGTCATGTTCACAGTGCTTCATTACCAGTGAAATGCATCAAGCATCCATGTATTTTGACACACTTTTGATGATGGTGATCAAAGAAACTGCTAACAATACATATCACTAAATATCACTGTGATACTTTGGACCAAGAGGCTTGGGGTTTCTATGAAGATGAGGACTGATCCTCTTCTCTGGAATTCTTCAGAGAGAAGAAAAGAAATGGCTGTGCAGGTGTCCCCAGGAACAGGACATTTGGGCTGAAAATGCATAGTCAGTAAATACTGAATATATTGCTTTTCAGAACTCTTCTACAAATGCCTAGTTCAAGGAATAGATGAGCCATTAAGAGTGACAGTGTATTAGCTCTCCTTTTTATTTTCCTCTTTTAATAAAAGATTTATTTTTTCTTTTTTTTTCTTTTTAATTTTATATTTATATATTATAGCACTATCATTTTCCCTTTCTGATACAACCTTTCATCCTTCTCATTTATTTTTCCTCCCCCCTGTAATCCTTCCTAGGCACATATATGATACTTTCCTCCAATCCTCTCATTCACTCCCAATGCCCCTTTCCTCTCAGCTATCCCTCTAGCATATAGTATTTACTTTGTCTTTAATCCTCACAGGCTGAGATGCAGTGTTCAGCAGTTTCAGTCAAGTTTGCACGGAAAGCCCCTGGATAGCAGATGGGGATCAGATGGCTGCCAGGCTAGTCCGGCAGCAGTCGTGCTTGTTCAGTTTGGTTATATCTACACATGCACACTCTATGTCATGTTGCAGGGAAAAACTGCTCAGTTCTCATAGTTAAATCAGTTGAGGATTAAAGCCATTTGGTTTATTAATGACATAATGTGAGATTCAGAACTATGCATTCAGGATCAACAAAAAAACCCCACAAAACCAAACAGATAAACTGCAAGTACTTGACACACACGTTTCCAAACACCTAATCCATCAAAGTTATAACTCCCCCAAACTCACACTCACATGCACCCTGCTCTCTCCCTCCCCTCCCGTGGGCAGTGTGGGAGCCTCTCGCTCTGGGCCCGCTGCGCTGAGACAGCCCCACTCACTGGGGTGGGGGCTGCGCGTCCAGCGCAGAGCTGGCAGCACCCACCTGCCAGCCCACCCTGCTTCTCTTCTCTACAGATCTTCACGCCACTTTTCAGACCTGTTCCTTTGTTTCAAATTCTCCTGATACAATTTCCTGGTAACTGCTTAATCCAGCTGACTGTCCCCTTCCTCTTCAGCATGACTAGTTTGGGGCAGATGTCCTCCCGGGTAGGTTGCTGTATTTGACTTGCCCATAGTGTCTGCATGCATATTCTTAACAAATGTTACACAGACCGTTTGGCAAGGGTGTGCAAGCACATACACACTCTTCCCCCCAGGATGCTATACAGGCCACGCTTTGTATGATGCTTGCCTTCATGTGTAACTTCTAAATATTTGACCATAATCTTCAGTGACAGTTTTCTCAGAGCCTGCAGGTTTTGCTGAACTCATACGCCTGACTTCTCATTGCTTACTCCCTAACCTTCCCACTCCAAAGTGGCTGGAGAACAGATACGGGTTTCTTCTTCAAGCACAAGAAATTGTTTAGCACAGATTTGTCTGTTTTGAGTCACATGCCTTTGTGCCTCACTTTTTCTTTCAACTGCCTATGAGTGGAAACAAACCTGGAAGGACATACAGACAACTATTTTGTAGATTAATATATGGAAAGCTCTGCAAGGAAACTTGAGACAGAACTCAGAGTTAGGCTCAAGAAATAAGTAGCACAATATAGGTGAATTTGGTGTGGATAAGGATAATAAGGTCAGTAAGGAAGGCTGGCTTCAGTGGTTCACACTAGTTGACCACCTCAAGACTGAGCCTGAGTATCATACATTTAGTTACATGTAGTTATAGAAAGATGGAGACATGATCTGTCTCAATGCTACTGCTTGGACAAAGGTAATTCACAATGACAATAATGCCTTAAACTGATTATAAAGCAAACAATTAGATTTTTAGTTTTAAAAATCTATTAAAATGTTAAAAAGAAATACTATAAGAAAGGGGAAAAATGACCTTTGGACTGGAAAGGAAATGTGTAATACTCTTCAAAAAGATTTAGAAGTCATAACTCTGCATTTTAATCAGACATACTTACCATCATTAAAAGTAGACAGCAGAAACTGAGTGGTCATAAAAAGAACTGGTTGCAATTTATTAACCCTAGTCTTTAACATACACAAATACTTTTTCTAAATCACACTTTACAACACAAAATCATAATTGCAATAAGTCAGTCCCATGTGTGAATCATGAAAGATTATTTCATACCGCTGGTACTTGGCTTCAGCAATGTGCCAGACATTAAGTAATAATGGCATTATTCATCCCCCACAGTGTTGTATTGCTTATCTTACAGTCTCTTTTGGTTAACACATTTTCCTGCATTCTCAGCATTTCCTAGGTCACTCTAAATACAAAAGAACAACACAATGTGAATGCTCAAAGTTCTTGTTTGAAGACTATTTTACAGTCTCATTCTGCAAAGAGTATTTTTCTATGCTAAAACTTAGAAGATTTGAAAGACAAAGTTTATGAACCTTTTCACCGTTTGTGTACTACCTGGTTTTTACTGTACAAGACTATTTTTACTAGTTTTGGGGTTTTTTTTTAAAGACAGTGTTCTGGCTTGTTGTGACAGTATGGAGTAAGGCTTTTTATCAGAATGTGCAGGTGATAGAACTAACCTTATTCTATTCTGAAAGTCTAGTCTGAGGAAAAGCATGAAACTGAGCACTGAAAAGCATCAGGAAGATTTGTCATACTCTGAAATTTAGAAATGAAAGTCATTGCATTTAAATTTGACGTTGCTCATCTCAGTTCTCCAGTGCTTTTGTGGAGAGATATACAATTTATTTACCTTGTAAAACCTTGCAGTTTGCAAGAATAGAAGAAATAGCCATACAGATATAAGGGGTAACAAAACATGTTGCATGCAAACTGATGTAGACTTGGTAAATCTAATTTAAGGTTTTGAAGTTGTCATCATTCTTTTAACATAATTTCAAAGAGATTTGTGGCTAAGCAGTTTGTTATCTTTTGCACCTAAATAAAACTTTTTTACACCTTTGTCTACTTTACATGGACTACTCTTTCCAGATATATTCAGTAGTTCTTGTGAAATTACTTAGATTTTTCCTCTTATTGAAAATGTTAGAAAACATATTGAGTTTGTTTTGATCTACCTTCTGTACACTTCAGAATATACAGTACAGCTGTGCTGAAAGAACAGTTGTATTTAGCTGAAAACAATTCAAAAAGGAACTGTGAAGCAACTTCAGGAGGAACTTTTTAAGATGAAAGTAATATCCTAGAAGATGTATTGAATGGAGTCAGCAGTAAGATAACAGTTGGTGAAGAAATGACATTGAAAAGCTTGTTAAGGCAAACCTATGTGTTAAAGCTTGGTTTGAAAAATGTCGAAAGCAAGAAGATTCAGACAAATTATACACTTTTGACTAGGCAACAGATCAAGTAGCTGACCAGCCAGGACATGGATAGATTATGTTGTTGATCTTATGAGAGTATGAAGAATTATTCCAAGTAGATCACAGAGACTGATTTGTCTTCCATACCTTAGCAACCCACAGCAGAAAATATAAAATACAGCTGCAGTTACAGTGTCTCTGATTTCTTTGCATCAGGAATATTGTGCTTCTGTGTGACAGTCCCAAACTTATCTTTTTTAAACAACAATAACAATAAAATATGGTTCTAACAAAATAAATAAATATTTGGATAGAGTTGAAATGCAGTTCTATTACACACAATTTAAGCCTTCATTTTTTTTTAAATTTGCTTCTCTTCATATTTGAATATGTTGTTAAAATGGATTATTGTATTATGTAAAATACTGCATTCAATCTTAAAAAAAAATAATTGAATACAAAAATACTGAAGATAAAAAACTTATTGCTGTGTCTCTTGTATTTTAAAAATTCTTATAAGGAGAATAAAGCATTTAAGTGTAGTATCAAAGTCCAAATCTTCTGTGCATCAATTGAGGTTGATAGCACAAGATTTTCTATGACATTAAGAGCAGTTTGTAGAGAAACTTACCATGCTAGTCCTAGTTTAACACAGGAACCTTTCTGCATTATACAACAAAATCCTCCCAAAGCTTAGTGCTTGAGAATGACAAAGGTGAGTCTTGCTAAGGATACCTCAGAATGTTCTTTGCTTTAGGTGGCTCAGTTAGGCATGTCTCAGTTACTCATGTAGCAAATAAACAAGGTATTTTCAACTGCTGTCTCTCCCTCTGAAAAGTATGTGAACAGAGTCCTGAAGTCCCAAAACTCCAGTGCTGATCGTCCCCTCATGGTGGTTCCAACAGAGTCAGTGGAATGTAATAGAGAAGTAAATTGACTTGTTTGGTGTTCCCATCCAGAAATTAAACCCCAAACTCTTTATTTTCCATGCTAGGCACATATAAACTCTGTTTACATAAGTTAATATCAGTTATAGTCTGGGAATGAATCTTCATGTTATTTTTTCTACAAAAACTATAAACTTGTTGAAACTCAAGTTGTTCATAGAATCTGTTTCCCAGTTTTGATAGATTTCTTTCTCAGCTGACAATCTTAGTGAGAAACATCTGTTCCATATTAGTCAGAAGTACAATAGCATAATAGCATAATCAATAATGAGAACTGTATGCATCATTTGTGGGAAATGACATCCCTACTTTTCCTTATTCATTAATCCATTGATTTTTCTACCTGTGATTTGGAAAAGTGATAGTCTTATGGCAGGGACTTGAGCTAAACCATCTAAGCCCTAGTTAACTGTTACAATAACCAATGGAGAGCAACAGCTGTAGCATCTGCATCTAATACATGTTTTACTTTGTATTTAGTATGATAAGAGGCTCTGAGCAACCTGCTCAAGTTGAGGATGTCCCTGCTCTCAGCAGGGCGGTTGGATGACCTCTAAAGGTCCCTTCCAACCCAGACATTTCTAGGATTCTATGATTCTGTAAGAGTCTATTTCTTTTAGAACAATGGAAAATACTTTTTAAAAAGTCCCATTTCTTCCAGATGTGAATTCCAAAGTACATGAGAGACAAAAGGTAACAAAACAGGTAATTTATCCCACCAGTCACCCTGACAGTAATAAATTTTTGAGAAGAGGCTTGTTCTGAAGTTGTTGCTATGCAACCTCTTTCAAATGTATATAAAACTGACAGTTGCTGCTGTTTGGTTTTTTTTTGGAGCCAGCTTTCTCTAATAGAAAAAGTCAAAAACATAGGCCTCCAATGTGTAAGTCTAGCCCACTGCTCCCATTTGACATTATACGTATCTATTTGACATTTGATATTATGTAGGCGCTCTTTGAAGCTTACCCAGCTCCATGTAGAAATTGTTTCTCTCGTCAGAAGCTGCAGTCCCGTTCCAAGCTGTGGCATGGACTTATATGACCTTTGAGTGTACAGCACAGTGATTTGAATTCATTTCACTGCAGTTACCCTTTCCCAAAGTGTATATAGGCAGGCACACTCAGTGTCCCCAAGCAATTCATTCAAATGCCCTTTATCACTGAAAGGAAATACTTTAGGTTTTGTTTCTTTACTTAAGGGACTCCCCTGTCACAGCCTGACCTGCCTAGTCAAGTATAATAATATCCTTGAACTGTCTCTCACCCTCTTTCAGCCCATCTCTTTTTCTCATTTCTGCAGCATAGTTATATTGCTTGTGAATTCCCATTACTGTTCTTGGCTGAGATCTGCAGTTTCTCAGACACTGCAGAGACGGGCATTCAGGAGCATAATGCCAGAGTTAGTGGTACTTAGCTACTGGGAAAATGACAGAATAGCTTTATTATTTTTTGTAATATTGACCCACGGTGCACTAGGAGACCTACTTTAACTCATGGATGGAGGGATTTTTGTCTGCCAGGACTTGGAACAAGCTCAGAGCTGGTTCTGCTGAGGACTGCCCCTTTCACCCTATAACCCATGGAGAGACTCTTCAGTGCTGTGAGGTGGCCATGGCCAGGGCTGCTCCCAGCCCAGGGGAGCTGCTTTCCACTGAATTCTCTCTGTTGGAACCTACAGCTCTCACTACATCATAGCCATGGGCCCTGCTGAGCCATGGCCACCCCTAGGCTGACATCCCAACCTAGTCTCAACCCACCCCTGTCCCTGTGGAGGTGCCCAATGCCTGCAGCTGGGGCTTGGGCTGCCCCTGGCTGCCCCCAAATGCCCTGGCAGGGTGAGATGGGCCCTGTCTGCTGGTCGCTGTTCTGTTGCCATGGGGACCCCACCTCTCCAAAGTCCTTGTCCTGTTCCTCACTGTGTTGTAGCAACAGGCGTTATCTGAAAGCACAAGATCACAGAATGGCTGCTGTTGGCAAGAACCTCTGGAATTCATCATGTCCAAACCTCCTGCTCAGAGGACAGCCTAAAGCATGTTGCTCAGTGCTCTGTTCAGTGGAATCTGCAATACCTCCAAGAATGGAGATGCCAAAAACACCCTGAACATCCTGTTTGACCACCTTAGCTGTGGAACAGTCATGGCTTATACCAGAGGGTATTCAGACATGTAATGGTCTCTATACCTGGATGCTCTATATGAAGATAAATAAAAATAATAAATAAATAAATAAATAGATTCCTCAGAATAAAGCTGAGGCAT
>JANHGN010022476.1:0-40608 GCA_024605025.1 Megaceryle maxima | reverse complement strand
CCTGGAAACACTCCAGATCAGGCTGGATGGGGCTCTGAGCAACCTGCTCCAGTAGAAGATGTCCCTGTTCCCTTCAGGGGATTGGTCTAGATGGCCTTGAAAGGTCCCTTCCAACCCAAACCCTTCTATGATTCTGCTTCGTGATTCTATGACTCTATTGTTTCACGTCACACTAAAATATAATTAAATAGGCATTTGTCTTTTGCCGGGCTGACTTAGAGGCTTGAAGTCCATCACTCTTTTAGCACATTTTCTTGCTTTGAGCAAAACAAGCTCTGGGGAAACTTTTCATCCTGGTTCATACCCATTTTTGACTTTGTCCTTTGTGGTTGTGAGTGGCATTTGCTCTACTGTGTGAGCAGGAGCACTTGTAGTAGTAGTGTTGCCTTTCACACTTGTTACCAAAGCATTTTTTGACCCAGGCAAAACAGTTGTTGAATTTAAACTTTATTTGTAGGTAAACTCTTTATTTTAGTATAAACCATCTCTCTTTTGTTGGTATACACCTGCCAAGTGCCCTTCTGAACTTGCTATCAGACATCACATTCACTTGACAAGTATGAAAGCATTTATCAAAAAATGTACGTTAGCAAGTATGGCAAAAACTTCTTTGTGGGAAAGAAGTGAGTTCTTTTGTTCTCCCTGTCTCTGCTGTTCATGATGATGACTCGTGTTGCCTATAGCCTCAAAAACACAATAGCAATAGTACAGAAAGCAAACGGGAGCTCTGCTTTTCTTTATGAAGAGGTGACAAAAGATGTTAAGAGGAAAAAAGGAGGCAGCCCATCTTAGCAGGATCTGATTCAGACAGTTGCAGCAGCAAGCTTGACCAAAGGTGAGTGAGAAGACAGATGTAAAGGGAATGATTACAACTTTTAGTTGTCTCTGACGTTGTCAGCTTCTGGTGCCAAAGGATAAATTGTGGAACTGTGGAAAAGGCACATGACTGATTTATGCCTGGTTTTACATTTACATCTTCCCTTTGAGCTGTATCTTGCCTGGATCCTTTGTGGTTTCCTTCAGAGAGAGTGTTTTGTAAGCTCATCTTTGCTGATGTCGCTGTTGATAAGATGCATTTGTTTATTGTCTGCTTCTGCTGCCATGAATCTGAAGTAAAGGAAAACTTCAGTGTTAAACTGGAGGATCAATCTGAGTGAGTGGCTCCCTGTGGCAAAAGTTTGTTACTGAAGTTGTTGCTTCTAGCACTAGGAGATACCTCATGCCTGTTTATCATTGCATTCACATAATTGCTTTGAAAGTTTAATAAGATTAAAGCTTTATTAACATGACTGTGCTTCTTCCATTTCACTCAAACCGATGCAGTACTTTTTCTACAGGGGATTACCACATCTTTTGTTAGCTTATATTTTATACTTTAATATATATATATATATTACAGTGCAAGAAGAGGTGTGAGTGGACTGCTTCTATATAGTAGTCATAATTTGGTTGTGAGAGATGAGGTAGAAAAGCATTGGTATGTTAGTCAAGAGAGGTGCAGTCTAATCCTTTCTGCCTAATTATTGTGTTGTGGTCTTGATTGGATTCCTGTTCTGCTTGTCTGCATCCTTCTACTTGTCAATTTACAGCATAAATACTTGGGTGTAGGGATCATCAGCGCAGTGTGGTGTGCAGTCAGATCTCAGAGGGGATCTTTAACCCTAACATAATACAAAGGATTAGTAATAACAATGATCTCAGAATTTTACATGGGCATTTAAATTATGTTTCATAGTACATATGTTACAATATACAGTAGAAAATTACTCATTTTGCCATGTAGTAAATCAACAGATATCTAAATGCCTTGCCCAAGATGACAGGAAGGCTGTAGATTATGTGGAGGAACAAATCAACAACTAGGCCTCTCAACTCCCAAGTCTGTACCATGATCACAAGATCAAAGTAAAGTATGGATCCCCCCAGGTGCTCCCTCCAGCCACTTCAAGTTATTGATAAACCTGAGAACTGTGAGATCAGAAAACATAACCCAGCTCATGTATGGAGAGCATGCAGACTGTGCTCAGATGACCAGATATGATTTGTGGTTGGTTGTTCTTTACCTTCAGCTGCTGCTACCTGGGTTTTCTTGGCCTAAAAAGTGAGCAATGGCTTTGCTGTTTGCTGTGGACATGCTGGGCCCAAGCTGAATCTGCTGGTACTTTGAAAGTTTTCATGAGGGTGAGATGAGGACACTGAGAATCAAAAGACTTTCCTTCCTCAGTACAATGTTGGGCATCATCCCTCAAGACAGATAGTAAGAGGTACCTTGATGGACAACACTGAGACATCAGATCTTTGAAACAAGTTCTATGTCACAGAATCACAGAATGTTAGGGGTTGGAAGGGACCTCTAAAGGCCATTGAGTCCAACCCCCCTGCCAGAGCAGTACCAAAATACAGAATCACAGGATGTTAGGGGTTGGAAGGGACCTCCAAAGATCATCATGTCAAGCCTGGCCCTTCTCAATTATTCTATTTCTACCATGGTAGGAGTTTTAGCCTGTTGAGAGATGCCATGTTAAAGTCTCTGAAGCCTGATCATCCATGTCACCTTTAAAGAAAGATTGGTTTGGGGTCAGATTCAGCCATCCCCTAACTACAGCCAATTCCTAACTTCCTGTGATGCCAGAATATTTTCCAGAATTGAAGCTTTTTTTATAAACACCCATTTTCTCCCACCTTCTCTGATTTCTAGCCCTCAGGATTTCAGAAAACAATTCAGTATATGACCAAAATGAGTTTTCAGAAATCTTGGGAAAGATAGTTCTGAGAAACATGAATGGATGTTTTTTTTTCTCATGGGTAACATTTCCGAACTTAACAAATCAGATCATTTCATTTTAATTGGAATATGGTGGAGGAACTGGACTAAAGTGCCATCACAATTTCCCAGTCTGCCTAGTGGCCAAGTACTCTGAACAATGACAGTTTTAAAGATGATAGAAAATCTTTAATGAAAAAAGTGACAGAAGCTGTAACAGTTCTGCTGCTTAGATAGATTTTTTTTTTTAATTAGCTCTATGTGGTTATAGGCTTGTCAAGTGTTTATAATGAAGCCAGAGAGCAGTAATAGAATACAAACAAAACATATGAAAACCATAAATGAACAATATTTTCAGGACTAATTTTCAGGCAGAATTTGCTCATTGAATTTACTGATGACATAAAATTGGAAGGCAATCTCAAAACCAAGGGGAATGGGAACATCATATAGGAAGCACTACATAGCTTTGAGGACTTGGAGTGTTAGAAATCAGGTGGAGTTTGATAATACAAATCACAAAGACATGTACTGAAAACTAAGAAAAAAATGTTGATAGAAGAGAGGAGATTTAAAGAAAGAGTAGAAGTAGAACATCTAGATAGAGTTGCCAGCTGCTAGTATATTGTGGACCAGCACTAAAGTGTGCCCAGAGGAAGGCAACTGAAATCTTAAAATGTCTCTGGTTGCTGTCTCAGTACACAGAGTGATGTAATGCTCCACAGAGAGACAACCTGCTTAATGTAATAAAGATGGTGTTGACACAAGAACAAATGGAAAGATGTAAGCATAAAATGCAAAGTAAGAGAAGATTTCTAAGCAAAAAATAATTAAAAAAAAAAAAAAACAAAAAACCAAAACCCAAACATATTTGGTTTAAGATTTTTCCATGCTTTTAGTAGCAGAGAACAAGAATTCATGATTCAAGATCTCCTTTCCAGTGATGTTCCAGTTAAGTTCCTCGAATCACAGATAAAACATGTTGATGTATTACTGTCAGTAATACTTTTCCCTGCTAAAATATAACAACCTCCAAGAAATCTGGGAAGGAATCTTAAAGAAAAAACAAAGTCAAGTTACCACTTGTGTTGGGGTTCACTAGGCTGGGCCAGAGCAAAACTGACCCTGCGTAATTTATCTGAACAATAAATATTAATGGAAAGATGGGGCTTTAACTATGCAGAGGACCTCAGAAATTCAGTGTCTTTCCTCATCTGCTTTTGACAGAATCATCAGCCTGGCTACCCCAAAATAAAGTCAGACCCAGGTGGGATATGGGAAAACTGACATCATGTTAGAGCAAAACTGAAACTGAAGGTCAGAAAAGGAAGAAAGATGTGTGTTTGCTTTCATAAGTAAATATACCTTAAGGAGACAGACCCTGAGGTTTGTTTTTTTTTTTTTTTTTTTTTTTATGAGCTAGGTTTTAAAAGCAATCTTGGTTGTGTAGGATCCTGTGTCAGTGTTTGTGAAAGTGCTCGCTCCCGTATAATTCCACAATCTCAAACTGGTAAACCACCAATAACAAGGATAATAAATGCTTAAGATTCCAAGACACAGACTTACAAAGAACGAAGGAACTAGACTTAGTAATACTAGACTGAAAATGAATCCTGGTGGTTCTGATGAAAAGAGACTGTGGAGAAAAAAAAATAAAAGGTAGCCTTTGTATGCTCATGGATGCAATACATTCAAAACAGATTTAAAACATATTCCAAACCTAATAATTAGCTGCATGGATCCCCTTGGGTGAGATATTCAGCAAGTGCATATGAAAACCTAATTCCCTCTCTTAGTGTTTACAATCTGAGATGTATTTAATGAACTGATGTCAAGAGTCAGTGGACCATAACTTTGCAAATTTCTTCAGAAATGTGACTGGTATCTTACCAGGGGAATCATAGCTCATATGGAGACCAGGAAAAGTGTAATTTGCAATAAAAATAATTATTTTCCTTTAACCAGTGGGAATGAAACTTCTGTTTGAGGCTACTTATTTAGTTGTAATTCATTCTAATGTTTTTCAGCGAAGGGTCTGTCTTGAGCTGACTCATCCCCACTTCCCCCTAAAATATCAGTCAGAACTGCTCAGTCATTTCCCAGTATAAAAAGCGAAGAATGGGTTGATTTTCAGTTTTAAAACATCTTAGAAGCTCGGATGCTTTTGTCTTGAGTTTTGGAGGTTTGTTTTTTTGTTTGTTTGGGTTTTTTTGTTTGTTTTTGGTGTTTTTTTTTTTTTGGTTTGGCAAGAGGATGGACGATGTGTCAGAACTGTGCATCTTGTGCCTGTGAAAACTGACCTAAATTTGGCCAAGTCAGAAGCCTTTGAAAAAGAATTTCATGTTCTCATGTTCTGTGGAGATGTGCTGAACTTCAACAATTAAATAAAACAGTGGGTGGGAAAGTGACAGAGATTGGATGAGAAGATGGTGGGAGAGAGGGGACATGAATAGGAAACTAGGACTGGCCTTAGGAAGGTGTTGGATTGGCTGTGGAGGAGTAGAGACAGAGTTACCTAAACAGTCTGGTGTGCGTGGGGACAAATATATTGGACAAACAAACCAGAAGTGACAGGATTTATTGGAAGTGAGAAACTGGGACTGAGCAAGAGCTGTTCCCTATAGGGCTGGAGAGATTACTTCTCCCCCTTTTAGGGTGTTACAAAAGTAAGAAAGAAATGCTGATGTTCTGTTATGATGAAAATTATAGAAAACTGTACAATAAACTAATATTTTCTGTCTTGAAGTTTGGCCAACTTACAGTGAATATGGCATTGGTCATGCAAGAAATAAGGAAGAAAAAAGGCGTTGAGCTGCTGTTGCCTAAAAGGTGGATTACAGACACATCCCTGAGATACCTAAATTGTGGGTGCTTGTAGAAGCCTGACTCCTCCTAACATTATTTATGTCTCAAACCTTGTGTGGTGGGTAAGATACGTTGTGACTGAAGCGAGAATGAGGAACACCCTAGGAGAAGGTGTGGAGCACAGCACCGGCTGTGCTCCCCTGTTCAAGCCAAGGTCTGCTCCTTGTGCAGAGAGAGGTAAGTTCTGCACAGGCTGGATGGTGTCTCTTTCTGAGTTAATTTCTTTGTTGCTCAACCCTGACAACTGTGACTGTGCCAAGGAGCTGGCTACAGGCCTTAGCAGAGGGTCATCCAGTGGTAATTAAATACAGGGTCTCTGTGAGCCTTGACTCAAAGGTAGAAAGGGTTAATGCTGCCCTTCCCCCTCTCATGGAGCAACTGTGATTAATGACTCTCTATGCTTCTCATGTAAATTAGTCCCTACACTTCCTGGGTAAATTGGGGGATGCCACCCATATCCTGAGTGTGTAGAGGGACAGTGGTATATTGATCCCACCACCAAAGAATTCAAGATTCAGAAAGGTCCCATGAGACTTCTCTGAATCCAAGGGTGGTGAAATCTTTCTCTCCTCCTTCTCTCTCCTCCTTCTCTCTCCTTCCTCCCTCTCCCCGAAACCTCTACCCCTCCCTCCCCCCCCTTTCCTCTCTTCTCCCTTTTCTTTCTTCTACTCTTTCTATGAACTGTTTCACCTGTAAGGCATTAGAGACCAAGGCTTTCCTAGAGTACATATGACAATTCTTGGCTCAAATAAAATTAACAAATTCCAAAAGTCATTTGGTGTCATTTTACCTTAATTTACTCAAATCTTGCACAACTCTGTGCTATCCAGGATAGCTCAGCAATCCAGTTGTGACAGATGTGTACATTCACCACAGTTAGATTTCTATTTCAAAAGGAGATTCAGTTTACTTAAGACTCAGACTACCTAAATTTGGTGCATAAAGATGAATGACACCAATCTCCCCTTCAGTGAGCATTGTTCTCTTTGTGAATGAAATGAGGAAGCCGAGATCTGTGGAAAACCAGCATCGGCTCAGATAATTAGAACCCATTATAAGGTATATATGCAAGGGACATGAATTAAAGGCAGCATAGCCGATGTTCGCTTTGGCATTTCACAGCCTTCAAATGTTTAGATTTGCAAATTTTGATAGTGTTCTTTTAACATCCTTTTTGTGTGTTTAATTAATGTTGCGTGTCGTTTGTACAGAGGTAGAGCTGGATGCCCTAGGCATGTATTGTAAAGCTTTGCAGTCACAACACAGAATAGCTGTCAGAAGCCCCAATTTTTCAGTTACTACTGTAACAGGGTAGGTTTGAAAAAAACTTGAGATGTATGAACTTTGGTTTTTGGAACACAGATAGCAGTGTGGAGTCCCTGTCTCATCTGTTTAGACTGTGTGCTCTTCAGAACAGGAGATGTGTTGTCTTTGTAGAATTTTTATTATCCTTTGTTACCACCTTAGGACTCTAAAGTCTGTGGAGATAAAGATGGTTAGTAATAATTTGTAATATAAAACCTTTTAAAATCCTTAAGCCTCACTGGTGCGTGTCGGAACTCCCTGGCTGGATGTTGCAGACTGAGTGCTGTTAACAGACAATGGAGATTGTCATTTTGTTTCATTCTAAATGCTTGTGGTTTTGAAGACATCCACTTCTTCCCACAGAGCTCAGAGTGATTTGGGCATACAGGAGTGACTCTGAAAGTTTCTGGCTTCTATGCATTTCTTACAGTATTAGATAAGCTGCTGGGTTTTGTAACACGTGAAACAGCTAGAACTGTCTTCCCTGAAAATGCTTGAGTGACCATCACTCATCTCCTCAGGCAGGCAGTCAAGGACAGTCTGGCTGTCTTGTTCTCTGTCGTGCAGTCCCCTCTGACTGAGCTGGGAAAATAGGGCTTTCTCAGGTCAGGAGGCTTGTCTGAGGAGCTTGCTCCCTGTGGATGCCAACAATCGCTCTGCTCCAGCTGCCTGCAGGTCTCTGGGTGCAGCTTTTCAATGTCCGTACGTTTTTTGGCAGCTCTGTATCCCCCTTCTTCTTTAAACTTACTTGGTATATTTAATACAGGTAGGGTGTGATGTCCATAGCCAGCTGAATATGAGCCAGAATGTCCCCAGGTGGCCAAGGTGGCCCGCAGCATCCTGGTTTGTATCAGCACTAGTGTGGCCATCACCCTGTGCACTTGGCAGTGGGGAGGCCGCATCTCAAATCCTGGGTTCAATTTTGGACCCCTCATGCCAAGAAGGACACTGAGGGGCTGGAGAGTGTCCAGAGAAGGGTAATGAAGCTGGCGAAGGGTCTAGAGTCTTGTGAGGAGTGGCTGAGGGACCTGGGGTTGTTGAGCCTGGAGAAAAGGAGGCTCAGGGGAGACCTTCTCACTCTCTACAGCCCCCTGAAAGGAGTTTGGAGCCAGGTGGGGGTCAATCTCTTTGCCCAAATAATAAGTGAAATGACTTCAAGTTGCGCCAGGGGAGGTTTAGGTTGGACATTAGGAAAAATTTCTTCCCTGAAAGAGTTTTAAAGCTTAAGTGTCTACTAGTTGCAAGCCTGGATAAAAGATTGAGCTAAAAAAAAAAAAAAAAAAAAAAATAGAAATAGAGCAGGAGGCTAAATTTGTCATGGCCTGATTATGTGGAAGTCTGTAGACTTACACCTGGATTGACTCTGGTGTAATATGTGTGGCAAATTTGTGACCAATAGGAGTATTTGGCTCAGTTTGCAGGCATGTGGATGAACTGCAGGATCAAAACTTTCCATTCCAATTGACATAACAAGAAAAGTTATCTCACGCGCTCAGACAAACTTTGGTTACATCAGCTGCCTTCTCTTGAGCTGCAGTAAGTACCAGTGATCACACTTAAATGATTACTTTGTTATATAAGGGAGAAGTGCTAGTGTAGATGTTCCTAATGACATCCCCCCACCACGGAAGGTGACACCACAGCAAACAAAAATAGTGGGCATAGCTAGAAAAGCTGTTCTTTTGCAAACAAAGTGTAAATAACAGTTTGACATTGTGACTTCACTGCTATATGATGCTTTCTTTGGGATTGCATTGCAAGCAGAAAGGCAAATTACTTTAAAGAAGACCTAAATCTCTGTGGAGTAGAGGTGTCAAGGGTGCTAGTTCTTCATTGGCCATCCTGCAGAGCAACCAGCAAACTGCAGCTTAGCCAGTAAGCCTCTCAGACCCACTAATCTGGCCTTGATGGAAGTGGAGGCTTTACAACAAATCTGGTGAATTTAGAGGCAAGTGGAGAGCAGTTAAAAAGTAAACCGAGTTAACAAAAATAGATACTATCAGAACAAAGCTATATGTTTATTTTGTAAAAGAACTGATTTTTTTACAAGAAAAATGGGATCTCTCAGGACTTGAGTAGTTGCTGTGTTGCCACAAAGAAAACTGAGTCAAATAGGCAAAAGTGAGGATTATGGCAAGCATGGTGACAAACAGGTGAGTTCAAAGGTCCCTACTTATGTTGGATTTTTCATGATTACATCCTGTGAGCCCATTAAACTGTTTGTTTTGTGCCATGTTATCTACATCAAACTAACAGGCTATGAAGGAAAGACTCATGGAAAATATGCAGGTAAAGCAGCAAAGGGGGCAAAACATATCCTGAGTTTGCCAAGCTCTGTCTGAGTTGCTGACTAGCAGATGTTGGGATGCCATCTCTGTGTGTGTGTAGGTTGTGCATCTTTTTTGAGGCCTGTGTGATTTGTATATGCTAAATTGCCTGTGATTGGATGAAGAGACTGAGTGGTTAACAGGGTCTGCTGTAAGTGCCAGGCAAGTGGAAATTGCACTCCGTAATAGAACTCTGTATAGTGCCTGTAACTCTACAGAAGGTCAATTTTCTAGCATTATATGACATATATGAAAGCCAGCAGGTTAAGGGAGGTGAGTCTCTGTTCCACCCTGGTGACACCCCACCTTGAGCAATGTGTCCAGCTTTGGAGTCCTCAGCACAGGAGAGACAGGGACCTGTTGGAGCAGGGCCAGAGGAGGCCACAGCAAAGATGGGAGGGCTGGAACCCCTCTGCTGAGAGGCCAGGCTGAGAGACTTGGGGTTGTTCAGCCTGCAGAAGAAAAGGCTGCAGGGAGACCTTATTGTGGCCTTTCAGTACTGAAAGGGGGCCTGGAGAAAGATGTGGAAAGTCTTTTTAGCAGGGCCTGTTGCCACAGGACAAGGGGCGATCGTTTAAAACTAAAAGGGGAGATTTAGACCAGAGAGAAGGAAGACATTTTTTACACTGAGGGTGGTGAGACCCTGGCCCTGGTTGCCCAGAGAGGTGGTCAATGCCCCATCTCTGGAAACATTCCAGATCAGTTTGGATGGGGCTCTGAGCAACCTGCTCTAGTTGCAGATGTCCCTAGTTGGTCTAGGTGGCCTTGAAAGGTCCCTTCCAACCCAAACCATTCTATGACTCTAAGTAGACCAAGACTTAATTAGCTTTTTTGGGAAGTGATTTGTGGAGTGAACCTAAAAGGGAAACTTCTCTGTTAGTATTGGGTTTTCCTATCTGATATGTGTACCAGTATCTAAATGTGCCTGAAAAAATGCACTGGGAAGGAAGCAGAGAATTGGAATTTCTTGTTGGACTGGGTGGGCTCCCTCACAGCCTTTGGAGTGGGTGAAAACAGCACAGATAGGCTGGGACAATCAGAAGGAAAAGGGTCAGTCTGGAAAGAGAAGTGAGTTTTGGCAGCAGTCCAAAATTCGTCAGACAAAACAGCAGAGTCTTTGATTTGACAGGGACTGGCCAGACAGGAGACTTGTTCTGTAGTGGGAATCTGCTAGAAGCATTCCTCACACCACCCAAACCTGTCATTTCAGCTGCATTTCTGCTCACCCTGAACACCTGCAAATAACCATGCTGTTAAAAAACCCCTAACGTCTGGAAGCCTAAAGAGGGGGGAACACTTCGGAGACTGAGAATTTCCTATACAGTTTTTGAGGGTGGGGGTTGCTTGCTGAGCTGATTTATTTTTTTGAGTTACCTATGTTTATGTGTTTCAATTTATTTTCCCTTACTAAGTGGGCCTTAGAACATGCTGCTGGTTTTGTGATCTTAGTCATCACATTATCTTACAGGATTCAGGGAAGAAAACAAGGAAAAGATCTAGCCACTGGCAATCTCTGATCTGATTTGTTTAGTAATAACATCCTGTTTACTTCTTTTTCATGTTTCCTCACAAATATTCTGCTCCACATTTACTTATTCTGCATGACAACTGTCTGCTGAAGGAAACTTGGCTCCTGTAGTAGGAAGGAACCACATGCAGTTCTTACATAGGCTAACAAAAGAGTTAATAGTGGTGTGAATAGAGTAGCATGTACTCTGAATGTGCTTTCTTTTAATAGCTTTAATTTAGATATGTACATATGTCACCGAACAAATCAGAGGTTGAAAAAAGAGGTGATGAACTCCAGGTATTACTCCCTGTCATTACATAAATGACAGTGGAGGATACTGAGCAGAGGAGAATCAGGGCCACTTAGCTTACTAAGGCTTTTTCCTGGGTATATTTACAATGTGTATTTGTTACAGAGATTAGTCATATATTTGCAATGTTGGATGGTTTTCCTGCATTTGTACACACGGATATGCTGTTCCCAGTAGAAATAAACACAAAATTACTCCTTCTCTCTTCAGTACTTGTGGGCAGTTGGGAAGTGTGTGTGTGTCACACTAGAGCTGTGAGTTTAGGCTTGGCAAACTATTATAGAATCACTTTATTGGAAATTACTGCTCATAATTAGTGCTATGGTGGTGACTACAAACTGTGGCCTTCCCATTGGGAGGGTCTGGTAAAAACATCGGATGGAAACCTTCATCTTGATCCGTGTAATCTGTGTGGTTCAGGTATGTGCATTTAACAGAACTTTGATGACTGTACGGCCTAGGCAAGGTGCATGTTTTCTCTGCATAGTTTGAAAATCTGAAATGCATCAGCCAGAGATTCATAGAATCACAGAATGGTTTGGGTTGGAAAGGGCCTTAAAGGTCATCTAGTTCCAACCCCCCTGCCATGGGCTGGAACACTTCCTGCTAGACCAAGTTGCTCAAAGCCCCATCCAGCCTGGCCTTGAACACTTTGACAGATGGGGCATCCACAGCTTCTCTGTGACATCCTTTGTGATTATGCGGTGTATACGTAGGGTAAGAGCAGAAGGGCTGATTCCTGTCTTTTTGTTCATGAAGGGAGACAACACAATGAAAAAGGAGGATGATTAGTAAAATAAGCAGCATTTCTCGTGTACCAACTGCTTCCTCCTGGATGAGCAGTATGAAAGCATCATCCTTAGCCTCAATTTTATTGTAGTGGGAAGGAGGCTGCAGTGTTATTCCTGTGGATTTTATTAAGCTCTTTCTGTTGAAAGACAACATGGGAGAAAACATGATGGTATTTGAGGGAGTTCCAGCCTGCTGAATATTAAACACTGATACCTGGCAGCCCACCTTCCCCCCTTCCTCCAGATACACTGTCATGCCCTGCCCAAGTGCTTGCACTCTTGAGTTTTATCTCTGCACGTTGGGCTGGATGCTGTCTTGACAGGCAGTTCAGCTCCTGTACTGGTCTCTACACTATCCAGGATCCTCTGAGCTAGCATTCCTTTGTCTGTGTCTGCTGAGGGTTGTGGTATGGAAGCCACGCTCTGAGCACACCAGTCTCACAAGGGACAGTGCTGAATGGAACACACATCACAGCACACACAGTCACTTACTTCAGGAAACAAATAACCAAGGGTGCAACAGCATTGCAGTTAAGTAGTCAATAAAGCTTAGACCAAGACTAGATCTTCCTTCCCCTGGGGTGTACTCTAAGCCTTAGGATCCTTATTTTTGGCCTAGTAATTCCTAAATTGTTTGTTGCACTGTAGCAAAAATCCAGTAGAAGTTTTTTTTCGTCCCTCTTTCCTTGGGCACTTGCACGCTTATTCACAATTCTTTCGTCTTGACTTCAGGCACTGATGGCTACACTCTGGTGAGTATCTCCAGGGCAGTTTGAGACATGACTGCTCTTTCTGCCCCTCTGGTGTGGGTTACTGCTTCACATCAGAGCTGTCAGAATGAAGGTGTGCTGGGGCTTCTATCTGATGACAAAGCCAAGCTCTTAGGTAGTTGACAAAGATGCATTTGAGTTAAGACACTGGATTTTGGAGAGGAGCAGGCAAAATGTCAGGACACATTTCCTTCTGCTGACTTTGCTAGAGGGGTGAGAGCTCCAGCTTGAGGTGACAGCTGCAGAATGGAAACATCTTAAACTGATGCAGCTGTTGCTAAGTGACTGAGCCAAATTTAGCATTTTAATTTAGCAAATTTAACAAAATAATTTGGCATACAGATGCTAATTTATTACCTTAACTATAAATATATTTATAAATATATTTATGTTCTTTTTTTTTGCCTCTTTGCATTTGAGACTGCCTTGCAGTAATGGGAGAAAGTGAATTTGAATCCCTCATATTGTCTGGTTTCACCATTCTTTCCTAGCTGATCCTGCGTACGATTTATATCTTGCCATCCAATTCCTTAATTACAGTTTACAATGAAGTGCAAGCTAGTCTCTGTTAGAAGCAAACAAAATAATTATTTGGAAAACCAGTCAGGAAGCATTCAAATCTTCCTTGGTGATGAGCCTACTCCAGTTGTATAGCTTGCTTCCTTGTAGATCTCAGACAGCAGCATTAAGATTAACCTAGAGTTGTGAAAGCGCTTACTCGGCATTTCGTCATCAGCGGGAGTGCTGCTGGATTTTGTGATGCTGCTCCTCTGCCAATGTCAAACGGATTTAGGCACAGCAGCCCTCGCATGCTCGTGCTGAAACCTGGTTGGTCCTGAAGCAGCGTGTTAAAACAAGAGCTTGCAGTTGGATGCACTTTGCTTCGGGGATCAGCTGAGAATTCAGAGACTGATAGGGATACCTTGCAACCGGATACCCATGAGAATGAGCTGAAAGAGATTAAGCAGCTCTTTGTACGTTCTCCCCTGTGAAGTGTAAAGAACTGACAGCTTCATTGTCTTATAATCACTAAAAAAATTAAAGGAGAAAAACAATTACTTCAGCATGCCCCTCTTGAATATGGTTTTATTAAATATGCTCTTCCGAGAACTCCAGGCATACGTGCAAAAAATAAGAAATTCTCCATGCACAGATTTCACAACAGAGCATTATCCTGCATGGAACTTAAATGTTCCCAACCTCAGTTCCCCATGAGCAAGTAGCTTTCCCACACTGTTTCAAACACCATCCGCATACATCAGCAGTTGGCTCACTTTCTTCACTGTTCTTTGACAATTATTTACCTTATGCCTCCAGGCCCTTTTTCTCTATACAGCCATTTACATCTTCCTGTCTGGGTGGGATAAAGGCCACCGTCAACAGAGAATAAGGTTCAGTCTCGTGTCTTTCTGCAAGGCTGCTGTCTGCTAACAAAAAGCCTTTGGGCAGAGGCTGCCACTCTGATGTGAACGGCAGTATTCAATGTTTCTTCCTTACAGTCCACCTGCCTGCTGAAGATCAGTTCTCTGTATGATTGCATTGAGTCAGGTCTGCTCCACTGGGTTTATATTTGTGGCAATTGGAAGCATTTGGAGGCAGTTTAAGGGATTGAGCTAGTCTGAGAGCAGAAGTGGGAGACAGGAATGCCTGAATTCAAGAAGCATAATTTGCTGCACGGCCTGAGGCAGCACGTTGAGCTCTTACCTCATTTTCCCTATCTACCATATTGCTCATAGGATGGTTTGGTCATTAATTTACGCTGATGAAGTTAATTATTTGGTAAGAATTGAATAATTTGATAACAATCTCTCCATATCCCAGAAAGTGTGGCAAAACCAAAATAGCCAGTCTTAAACTGTCAGTTAATTAAGAAACCCAGACAAGATGGTGAGATTCAGGATAGAAACCTCATCAGACATATTATTGGCAATTACGGTGTTGGGCTTTGTCTAAACTGAAGATCCTAGATGCAGTTATTCTACGACCAGTGCAACTTGACGTTCCTCTTGATTCCAGAGGCAGCTTGACAGGAATGAAAAGTTAGACCATGGCACGTTCCCGAAACCTCGGTTTTATCCCAGCAGTTTTGGAAGACCTACACAGTCTGCTAAGGCAGCCAAGTGAAAAAGCTCAGGGGGCTATATGTTGTTATTTTGCATTTCCTGCAGGTATAAGCAAGGAAGCAATTGGAAAGGATTATGCAAATGAAACTAATTTATTAAGGTTTCCTGTGTCCTGCTGAACAACCCGTGACTCATCAGCGATTTGGACAGCACTGACATGTACATCATATCAAAAGAATTCTGCAGGGCCAGCTCTCTTGGCAGGCTTGAAGTGATCTATATCTCCAGTGTAACTGTGGTTTTAGCGTGACCAACCAGTATAATTAAATTACCAGTGTCACTGTCCTCAGCCAAATTGCCCCATAGCTTTTGTGGCTCCCTCTATTGGATTAACTACCAAAGCTGCTCTTTAACTGGCAAAATGGGTGCTCCATCTCTCCAGCTTTATGATGAATTAAGAGTTTGAATTATCTTGCTGGTTTTATGATACATTGCGTGCTCTGGGTCAGTACAGATTATGTTTCTGGAGACCTTTACTTTGCACTTTAACAGAATTTAACTGCACTGACATTCGAAGCTGCCAAGAAATATCTCAAATCCAGTGTAATTTTTCCAAAACATTTGAAGTCAGCTACTCTATAATCTTTGTGTTACAATACACTTAGTCCGTCTTGGACACAAAAGGTAGAAATGTGAAAAATCCTGGACACAAAGGTAGAAATGAAGGACGGTGGTTTCATATTTTCACAGCTTGCTCCTGAAGCACCTGAAACACCCAGAGTCTCCATGTCTGTCAGCACTCTTCAGTTTTTGGTTGCTATTCATGTAACCTAGTGAGGCGGAAGAGCAGAGATAAGGGAAAGGAGAGAAAGATTTCTCTCTGAAGTTTATTCTCCAGGGTTTTGTTCAGTCCAGTTTGAAATGGCTCAAGCTACTGCAGGGATTCAAGCTATGACATTTTGGCAGGGTGTGAAACAAAATCTGGCAGAGGTGCTATGACTGAAGGGCTGGTTTTGTTCTCTGTGAAATGTGTGGCAAATCCCTTGCTGGCTTCAGTCAGAACAGGATTGGGTCCTCAAAGTCATTCAGTTTGAGTAAACTCAGCAAAACCAGCAAAAGAATCTGATGTTGTTACCATTGCAGTTTTACGATCTCTTTTGGGCTCACCATCCTCTGTTTACAGTGTCCTCCAATACAGCCAAGACTTTCTGTGTAAAAAAATGAGCTGCTTTTGTTAGGCTTTGAGTAATAAATAGCCCCAGATTAGTAGTCCCTGTCTGATGTCTCATTCAGATTGACTCTTGCATTATCTTCCTTGGTTTTTGGTTTTTTTTTTTAAATCCTGATACTGGAAGTGGAAGCTCTCCAGAGGCATACTTTAAAAAAATCAATAAAGAGAGGAAAAGCTAATTGATTTTTAAATTATTTTTATTATTCCTTTCTTTATAAGATAGCCCATTAAACTTGGGCAGCCCCTAATGAAAGGTAAGTTTACTGCAGTCTGTTTCACCACACTTGCAGAGTTGTTTCCCTTGTCATCTTGATGTTACAGCTTTCTTTTTTATTTCTGCCCCCTTCCTACGTAAAATGACATTTAAAAAAATAACATAGTTCAGGATAAACTGGATTAATTTCACTATCAGAAATATTATTCTGGATTTCTTACTGGTTCAGCAGGAGTTGCTGAGCTCAAATTATGTGTAAATCTATTTCTGCTGTGCTCTTCCTCATACTTATAGATAAAGATTTATCTCATCATAGGTCTATAGTAAAATAGGCAGAACAGAAAAATGAACACAAGATTGATTCTGAGTGTGTGTTATAAAACAATTGCAACTCTGTAAACTGAGTCCTGGAAGGGAAACATGTCACAGACTTTGCTGTTGGAAATACTGTTCTGGGCAGCAAATTCACATTTTGGGCAACGTTGAGTTATTTTGAGTAACGTCTTTTTCTGAATTCTTTGACTTATTTTTCTGAATTCTTTGTATTGAGAAGAGTCATGGTTCTGGGACAGTCCAGAGAATCTGTTCACACCTGAGGCCAGGACAGTCACCCAAATAGTTCTGAGAATGTTATGCTCCATGACATCACAGGCTAGGACCATTTTCTTATACTGGCAGCTGGGCAAGAGCCAGAAGCCATAGAATCATAGAATGTTTTGGGTTGGAAGGGACCTTTCAAGGTCATCTAGTCCAACCCCTCTGCAGAGAGCAGGGACATCTGCAACTAGAGCAGGTTGCTCAGAGCCCTGGTCAACCTCACCTGGAATGTTTCCAGGGATGGGGGCATCGACCTCCTCTCTGGGCAGCTTGAGCCAGGGTCTCACCACCCTCAGTGTAAAAAATTTCTTTGTCCCTGTCTTTCTGCTAGGCCCCTTTTAAGTACTGAAAGGCCACAATAAGGTCTCCCCATGCTCAATTTGTGATTTCTGCAGGTATTCTGCCAGTCTAGAGACACGCGCTCATGTACTTGAGATGTTTGTCTGTCTTTACCATGCTACTTTCCACACTTCCTGCACTGTCAGCAAGTCCTTTCATGCACCAAAGGGTCAAGTGAATAAGCAGTATTTACAACCTCCCCCCTTCCCCTCCCACCTCTCAGTTGTGCCCCTCTAGCTCTCCCTGGGTGCCTCATTCTTCATCTGCAGCACTGCCATAAAATACTGCTTGTATTTTACAAAGCAGAGTTGCTGTCATGATTTCCAGTCAAGCTGGAACACTGGTCACTAAAGGAGCATCTGGGCTGTACATGTATCTTTGCCTTAGGGTAGCTGGTGGGATCAGGAAGAGACTTTTGAGAATGAGGTGAATGACTAAGTAAGGCCAGGGGGGTGTCAGGAAGAGGGAATAGGAGGAAGTAGGACTAGATATTTTGAGAAACATCTGGGGAAGAGTAAAGGCAGGGGCTTTTTGGATGATAGGCAAAGGGAAGTTCTGATGCAGGCAAGTATGCCTACGACTGTAGTTGGGAGATTAAAAGAGGAAATTCTGATGCTAGATTCACACCTGCTTTCAGAGTGGGTCAGTAGTGGGTTTAATATCTGAAAGTGGGCTGTTGTCTTTTGGCACTCATCTCCGCAGGATTCAAATGCAAACGTCAGATCCCGGTGTGAATTCGCATAGCTCCAGTAGCTGACCCCAATGGGTTTGAAACTTATTCCACAATGGGTTCGAAGCTTATTCCCCACCCCCAAAAAGCTTATAGCATTTGAATACATTTGTTACCTAAGATTACCTGTTATATTTTTTTTTCAACAAACAAAACTCTTCAGATCATTGAAAAAAAAAAAACTAAGTCAGGTCCATAGAAACAGTGTGGGGTAAAACTCCCCCCATCTTTTTAAGCTTAAATTAGCAGCGTGTTTCAAAACGGGGATTTATGTGCCTAGATTCAGCTGTTAGCTAGTGAATCAAAGACTGACCTCATTATTAAGCCATTACCCGTCTGTATTTTATGACTTCCAGAGATACACAAGGTTTCCAGAATCAGTCACTTATGGCTTCCCTCGTGTACACCCCGACTTGCTGACTGCTCACCAAAGCACTGAGTGCTCTTAGCTGTCTCTGTGCAATTTCCTGGCTAAAGGAGATCTGGAATGTAAAAGTGTATTCATCACTAGAGGTTTTGCCAGATTCCAGGAGTTCAGTGGAGCAGCAAGAGATGATTTAAAATCGGAATGGCATGAAGATTCCTCTGAGTTTCAAGCATCTCTAGGGTAAGTTAACTGACAAGAAAGTAACCCTTAAGGAGAGCCTGACTGGTTTGGGATTTAAGCATTGAGAAAATATACCAGGTTGTAATTACTGTTCTACCTGTACCAGACAGATCCTCACTCTTCCCTATGAGCCTCTCCATACAGAAATGGAAGACAAGTGACAAGTGGGAGCATGTCCAGTATGACATCCCTGGAGATATTTAAGCTGAGTCTGGACAAGGCTCTGAGTAGCCTGGTCTAGTTGAGGGTGTCCCTGCTCACTGCAGGGGGGCTGGACTAGATGACCTTCGGAGGTCCCTTCCAGCCCTAGCCATTCTATGATTCTATGATTCATCCAGAATGAAGCAACTTAATATAGCCAAACACTGAGAAATGGTCTCTCATAAGCTGGATTATTCAACTTCAGTTAATTAAACTGCAGACAATGCTAAGATCAAACCAGTGAGATCCAGATCCAGTTTTGCTAAAATGTTGGCCCTGGTTCTCACCCTACATTTGAACTCATTCTAAGCAGAGAAATCTCAGCAAAGCTTTCTCCAGGATGGCAGGAAATGCAGGTCCATGTTAAATACGCACCAGGTGTAACATGCTACTTGCATAGATTTTAGAGCTGATTCTGGCATCCTTTGTGGTGGGTATTACACACCATTTAACTTCAGGGGATGTAAGATAGGAACCAGGTGCTGCTCCCCACCAGTCAGGCCCTTTTGTTCTTTTGCTACTTTGCTTTTCTGGCACTAGAACACTCTAAAACTTACCAAGGAAATGAAAAATTTGTTGCTTATGTGCTTTTGTATGTTTGGTTAGAAATTAACTCTTGTGCATCACAGATCTGTGCCCAGAAATGCATTCCCTGCTGCTTTAGTCTGGGCAAAGTAGGATGAAAAGAAGGTAGTTCTGATTTGGAAGTGCTTTGTGTACATTTTGCAGAGCTGTACAAGCTTATACAATATGTAGGGCAGTGATGAATCATAGTCTGTCTTCTTCATCGCTTCACACCACTATAACCACATTATTTTGCTGGATTGACTTCTGATTTACTGGGTGAGAAACCTCCGGGCAGTAGTGTGCTGACCCACCATCACCTTCAGTTCTGCTTGCTGGTGCTTGCTGTTTCTATGTCTTCACGGTGAGATCTCTGGCTGAGGAACTTTGTAATTGTGTATTGTATAACTATAGGACTCCTCCTTTCTTTTTGTCTTTTTCCAATCCTTGCCTGACTACTAAGACTTGTAATTAGTTCTCAAGTCATTCACAAAGTCTCGTTTCTTCCTTGCAGGCTGAGGCCAATTTGTCTCTTAATGGCTAGAGCAGATTAAAGGAGTGGATGGATGATTACAGGTGACTAAGTTGGTGCATCGTAACAAGTTAGTATCCCTCAGCTGAGATTTAGCTTCTGTGATTTCACATGCTCTTGTGTTTTCCCTGCACTGTGTCAGCCAAGATATTTGATCCGTCTGAAAAACACCCAGGAAAATCTTAGGAGGACCAGTTCCTTGAGCCCTTCCCTTACGGAGCTGCACAAAGAGCTGTGCCAGCACAGTGCAGAGAGGAAGTGAGAAGCAGAGCTGCACAGCAGGGTAAGAACTATCCATACGGGTACTGCTGACAAAAAAAGAAATCATCAGGCTATGTCCTGCAGCAGCTGAACTGCCTGTTCTGCTGTACGGCTGAAGGGGAGGAAAATGCAGTTCTTACATGATCCCTGTAAAATTGATTGCTCAACAGAGTAGGCCTTTGAGGCTGGGGCCTGGTGCCAGGCTTCTTCCCACAGAACACAAGAGACCCTTTTGATGTGTAAGAAATTCCCTTTCCCCCTGCCCAGACTGGAAAGGAGGGAGCCATCTGACTTTATTCTGAGTACAAGGCAAAGATGGATCCTTTACCTGAAACCCCCGTGAGCACTTTCTCTGCTCTGAGTGCTTGGAACGCAAATAAAACGATCTCCATTTCACTCATTCCTTTGTCAAGTACCAAATTCTGGTTTGCAGCAGGAGCTCTAGATCCCATTCCAGTGTTGTTCATGGACACCACCAATACCTCTCCCTCCTTTTGTTTGGGAACTCCCTCTGAAATATGCAGCAATAGTTTTAGACAAAGTTAAATTCAGAAAACTGTAAGGATATCCCTTCAGAATGATCTCTTTAGCATTCAGCATTACTGCAGACTAGGACAATAATGAAACAGGAATACAATTCTGACTGTTTTGGTGAGAACCCTTGGCAGTGAATATAGGAAGATTTACTTGAAACCATTTCTGAACTGAGTTCGCCTGTTTGTAGATAAAATCTTTTGCATCTTGAAGTGGCTTTAAAAGCACCTATAATTAAAGTCCTGGCTATTTCATACTGCTTTAAGTACCTTTATACAGATAAAACTACAACTATAGCAAGGGCTGTTAGAGGGATACACCAGCCGTATATGGGCTGGGCCTTAGGTTAGCCACTGCGATTACCTTATGCAGCCATTCTCCAAGTGTCTGAATGGATGGATTTGGTAAAGTATCTTGTGAAACAAGGCATGTTCATGAGTATTTTGGACTAATCTCTTCCCTGGCTTCAAGATTTATTTTTTAGATGGTGAGGGTGCATCCATGTTTGTGAAAAGGTTTTGTGATTTTGAGGGTGGTACAAAAGCACGTTGCTCTTCAGGTCTCGGGTCAGGGCTGAAGGGTAACTGTTCAGTTTTAACTCCAGCTTTGATGGTGCCTCCTTTGTGGAATCAACATTCAAGCCAAGATACACAGGTTTCTTCTTAGTTTTCCCCCCCCAGCACTCAAGTAAGCACAGCTCCCAGGTAAGTGGGGGATTCTTGATTCAGGCTGGTCATGGCTGCCTCTGAAGGGCAATGACCAATACACTGCCTTGTACTCACATAAGCATCTTTACCTTGCACCCAGAGAGCAGAGAACAGACAGACTGCTGTCCGGTTTGGAATCCAATTTTAAATGTATCCAACAGAGGGAAGTAATTCTAAGTGTGCAATTCCACAACAGGTTGTGCTGATCGGAATCAGTGCTGTTGTCCTGCTCTCCCTACCCGCCCCAGACTCGCATTCTCACTTCCTCCAGTTGTTTATTTTTTGTAGGCTTAATTTTCTTTTGCTGGTTTAGCTCCCGAACGCACTTATCAGGGGAACTGATAAACGCTGGTACAAGGGGGAAGGGCAAGGCTGTGGCAGCGCTGTCTTAATCTGTTCTAAGTGGTCACGCTGTCTCGGTGTAAAAAGGCACGTCTGGGGTGGTGACCTGTATTATTTGTCTCCCTTTTGTCTCTACCTACCAACTTCCCTTAACATTTCACTCTGTATGTCTAGACAGCAAGTTCCAAGTACACAACCTCCCCGTGGCCGTGCTCCGTTGTTGAGCGCGGTGCTGCTGTGCCACCAACTCCCTCCTCTCCTTCTCTCTCAGCAGAGCACAAAGCGCCGAGCTGAAAACTCCTGTTAACTAGGGCGGCGAGTTTCCAGCGCGCTCTGGATCCCGTCGAGAGCAAACACCCGCATCCCTGCAATATAAGGTAGAGACGTCTCGGCTTGTGCAACACAGGAGCAGGGCAGAGCCTGTTTGATTCTTGCCTTTTTTGGCTCTGCGCGCACCCAATCCTTAGCACAATGGAGCCGGCTCTGCGATAGCACGGCGTGAGAGGAGTAATAGAAAGTAAGTCATTACGGCGTTGCATGCCATGGGTTTAATTGCCGGTGATCCACTCCCCGCGTCGTAGTTCCCTTGACGGCGTGATCACGAAAGACTTTTACAGCCCAGGTCAACGCCGCTCCCTCCCTCCGCCCTGCAAAGGTGCCGGGCTCCGGGCAGCCGCACAACCCCCAGATTTCCCCAGAGGTGAAGCAAGCTCCGGGCTTCAGCTCTGCAACACCTAGAAGGTACACCCCAAACCACCACAACAACCCCCCCGAAACTTTTCACCCCGGGCCACCCGGCTGCGCTGCTGCGCCCCGGAGCCGTGCGCCTCCCCCCTTCGCCGCCCCGTTCCCGAAGGAAGCCGGGACCGTCCTACCCCGCTCTCCTGGGCTCCTGCCCCGCCGTGCCCAGCTGCCCACCTTGGCGGCAGGGGGGTGGTGGGGCGGGCTCCCCCCGGAGCCAATGGCAGCGGCAAGGCGGGCGGGGGGAAGGGAGGCGGTGCCGGGCCCACAATAGGGGCGGTGGGAGGGAGGGAGGAAGGGAAAGAGAGAAGGAGGGACGGAGGGAGGGAGGGCGAGCGAGCGAAAGAGCAAGCGGCGTGAGGAGCCGGGCAGCACCTTGCGGCGGGCGGAAGGTGAGTCCCGCCGGGCTGGGGATTTCCTCGCTTCTTGTTGTGTAGCCGGGAAGTTTGCAAAGGGGTTGAACGGATGGGGCTTTCCTTCTTTTTTTTTTTTTTTTTTATTTTCTTCTTCTTTTCTTTTAGGAGCGGGGTGCTGAGCCTGCCTCTCCCCTCTTGCCTCCCCCTTTTGCCTCCCGCTTTTGCCTCCTCCCCGCTCCTGCCTCCCCGACTCATTCATTTAACAAAGGAACTTGTCTTCAGTCCCCGAGCCGATTGGGGCCGCTTGTTTAGGGGTCCCGGGGCAGAAGTTGGGCTGGGAATCGGGGGTCAACCCAGAGTTTCTGCTGAGCACCCCTATCCTAGCTTCGGTTGGAGGGGCGGGTGCTTCGGGCAAACACAAAGAATTGAGGAGCTGGACCCTCGCTGCGCGATGGGGTGATGCAGCCCCGTGCTTTGTGTGGCTGGTGCGCAGGGATGGAGAGGTGGGAGCGTGTCTTTTAACAAACAGCCGCTTCCCACCCTCCCACCCCCCCGGCGTGCGCGTGTGTGTGGCTTTTTGCTATTAAAGTACTTAAAAGCAAAGCTGAACTTAGTATCGTGGGATAATTCAGATGGGAAGGGACCTCAGGAGGTTTCTAGTCCAGCCTCCTGCTCAAAGCAGGGGCTTCCGCCTATGGAGTGAGTAGCAGTGAAGGGACGTCGTGAGATGGGTGCTCTTGAATGCTCCTGGGAACCCGAAGGAGAGACAGCACCAGCAGGACGAGCCCTCAGGGGCAGGTAGCGTTTCTGTCTTCCACTGATCATGGAAATGCCCCCAATCTCCAGCACTCTCATGCCTGCAATCTGTGATCTTGCTTTTGGCTTTTGTTATCCAGAAGGCTTAAAATTCACGATTGTTGAGAATAGCTGACTCCATCCGTGTGTGTGTGTGTGTGTGTCATTGTACATCTGCTCGTACTGAGCATTACTTGATCCTTATTCAGACATTACCTCCAGGAGTTTTGCTTCAGGAACAAGATTTATAAATAGGTGTCAAAACCTGTCTTTTGCTGGGGACCTTTTACTAGCTGTAAGGCACGTACTTATGCGTGATGATTGATATCTATATATGTAAGAACAACTGTAAAAGCTGTTTAGTTAGCCAAGCTTTTCAAAGTGAAAGCATAGTAGTAGGGTGAAATGGCTGTGTCGGGTGCAGATGGAACAGTGTTTGTTCTCTTTGCTTGCAGTTACTCTTTATACAGTGTCCAGTGACTCACGGATGCCTTTCACTGAGCTGCCTCCCTCTTCTCCATACCTGGAGTTTCCTGGTGTTGCACACATTACCTGGCAAAGCTGGGAACATCTTCCAGTCTGCTGCTCTAACATCTCTTAGTGTGGGTGTGTTATTTTTGCTCACAGCTTTTTATGATAAGGCTGGAAAAATTCCTCCCCGTGGAACAGTTTGTGTGTGTCTGTCCACTGGATGCTTAGAAATTGCTTTTCCCTGTGAGTTTTCTGTGGGTAAGTCAGAGAAGCGACGCTCATCTCTGCACAGAGAACAGAAGGTATGGTGGAAAATTAAATGCATCTAAAGACTGAATCTGTTTAACTATGGATTACCCCTCTCTTATGCCATGGGGCACTGTTCTTAGCTGTACTGTGTAACAAAGCTGGAGTTTAAAACTGATAAGCTGGCTGGGCGTCGAGCTTTTCTGACTCCTGGAGGGAGGGACCAGCTTCTTTAAATGGGATGATATAACTACCATTCTTTGACTTGGAAGTGAAAGCTGAAAATAAAATTGGAAAGGAAAATGCTGTTTTAGCATGACATAGGGAGTGCTTTGACGGGTTTTAGGGAGTATTATGTGCTCAGGGTGTTGGTCGGGGGGGGGGGGGGGAAGGGTAGGGAAATTTAAGGCTTTTGGGTCCTGCTTTTCCGTGCATCAGGGGGAGAGGGGAAGAAATGTGTGACAAGTCCAGTGTAACTTCCACAAGTGAAAATATACTGCTTGTTTATTGTGTTTCTGACTGCCTCACTTGCACTGAGTTAAAAAGTGATGCTACCTTTTTCTGCCCAAGGGATCAGAGAATGGTTTGATTCTCACGTGTCCTTTTCCAGGCAGACGTTTTCTCTGAGCTTTCACTACAAGTGTGTGGATTTCACCTAGTTCTTAACTAGTGTTTTGGTTGTTTTGTTTGTTGGTTCGTGTGTTTGTGTTTTGAGTGAGCTGCAGTGTGGCTTCTTTCCTCGTTTCTCCCTTTTGTGTACTTGTCTCACTTTCTCAGTGTGGGAAATGTAATTTTAAAAGGTAGTTATGGTCCAGTTCACTTATGTTAGTGTACAGAACCACCTAGAACTGAAATAGACAACCTCTCAGTAGCAAAATACAGAAATGATGCAGAGCTCCACCCTTATTGTGGTCTGGGTTTACAGTTCATCCTGTCAACAACAGATAACAGAAGCAGACAGACTTCGTAAAGGGTCTGACTGCTCTTTGTGAGGAGACACAAGAAACAGACTCAACCCAGGCAACTCAAACCAAAAGTCTTATTTCTTTAAAGCCTAATCAGTTGTTAGCCCTTTGACAGGTACAAGAATATCTCTTCTTGTTCTTTTTACCTCTGTAGGAAGGCAAAAGAATATTGTGTGTCAGAATTGTATTGTGTAAAAGAGCCTTTTTCTGTGCTTGGCAAGGAGCTGAATTCATTTTCTTAGCCTGATGTCTTGGCCTGGACAGGAACCGGGGAGAATGTAGATGTGCTCTGTTTGATACTGAGAGCTTGCTCATACAGAGAAAATAGCTTGCCTAGTGTGTGACACTTATGCACTTGTACAGCTCTCACTTGGAAGGAACTGCTTTGCACCCCTGTTCCCAGAGAACAGGGCAGCAGAACTGGGACTGTCAGCAGATGTTCACTCAGGCAGCATATAAGCCACTGGGATCAGCTCTTCCCTTCTGAGCATAAGGCATGTGATGCCTCTTAGGAATGAACAGCTTAAAAATGTCCAACACTGTTTATGTTAACCAGGTTTTTACTCAAACTTAAGTCCAAGCTTGAAATTCCTGATCATGGGTGCAGATGTGGACATTACAGCTGTGAGGAGTAACACTCCTCACACTGAGTAACACTCAGTGCTGCCACTGGTGATGACTTCTACTGGTTTTATGCTGGAGAGGAAGCTTAAGCTTGCTTTTGTCCTGTCCCTCCTCAGGCACATCCTCAGAGCTGTAGATAAATCTTTGGGTCCTCCCACACTCTGTCTTCTTTTCAGCACGTGGCAGGTGGGGTACATGTCACAGTTTCAGGGCCTTTCAGGGGACTTGTTAGATGAAAGTATGGATGCTTAGAGCTGAAAACACAAAATCATAGAATGGTTTGAGGTGGAAAGGACCTTTAAACATTATTAAGTCCAACCTCCCTACAGGGAGCAGGGACATCTTCAGCTAGATCAGGTTGCTCAGAGCCCTGTCCAACCTGACCTGGAATGTTTCCAGGGATGGGACGTCGACCACCTCTCTGTGCAACCTGGGCCAGTGTTTAGCCACACTTTGTGTAAAGAAATTTGTCCTTCTCTTTAGTCTAAATCTCCCCTCTTTTAGTCTAAAACCATCACCCCTTGTCCTGTCTCAACAGGCCCTGCTAAAAAGACAATCCCCATCTTTCTTCTAGGCCCCTTTTAAGCACTGAAAGGCCACAAGGAGGTCTTTCTGGAGCCTTCTCTTCTCCAGGCTGGACAACCCCAACTCTCTCAGCCTGACCTCCCAGCAGAGGGGTTCCAGCACTTGGTTCATTTTTGTGTCCTCCTCTGGCCTTGCTCCGACATGCTCATATCCTTCTTGTGGATGCTTAGAGCTGAAAACATGGATGCTCAGAGCTGAACAAGTCTCCCCAGACTCCCAGTGTGATCTGTCGAGAGGAAAAGGCATTTTTAGCATGTGAGATGTACAGTAGTCCAGTAGGCGCTTTAAAATAAGTCCATAATTTAGAAAAATGATGATAGTTCTTTGTAGGCACTCTGTCCTCCTCTGTCTCCCATGTGTTTTGTTGCACATGGCAGCAGGTAGCTGAGAGGAGCTTCACTTGCTCCTCTCGATGTGGGGATGCCAGCGGGCAGCAGTGCTAACAAATCCACTGGTGAGAGCACTGTAGTAGCATTATGTTCATGAGTTCCCTGCATTTTAGCACTTGTTTGTTGGTGTAGGGGCCATCTGATTAAGTCTATTTCCAGGAGAATTTGAAGAAAAAGTTGGAAGTATTCAGTTCTGGTTTATGTACTAACATACTTGTTGGTGAATTGTCTAGGCTCTCGAAGAGCTGTTCAGACTGGCAACCCAAGTGTTCTGGCTTCCAGTTGTACAACTAACAATGGACTTTCTCTATCTCTTGTGTCTAGTCTGAGATGCAGGTTAAACAATAACTTTCCTTCCATGGGTTCTTTCCCCCTGTGCTCTTTGGACATTCTATATAGCTAGTTTATTTCTCTCTTAAGCTGATATAACTGCCTTAAAGTCATTCTATTTCCTACTTCCTCTAGAATCAGCGAAGCAAAGTGGTGGCAAGTCAAGTAACCTTTAATTATTTCAAGCTTAAAAAAGTGAGGAGGAAAAAACTGTAATGGGAGAGAAGAAAGGTCCTAATTTGGGAAAAACAGCCCAAAGCAGAACACCGCAGAAGTCATAACCAAGCGTACTTCCTGAAAAGAAATAATTTCTCTGACAGTAGCCCTTTGGATTGATCACAATTACCATATGAGAGGCAATGAGAGTATTGTGACTGACTTGAAGCCTATGACATCTAGCTACAAACATTTCCTTGATCTAGGTGGGCCTGTGTGACTACCAGAAAGTCAAATGACAAGTATGTGCTAGGTGCAAGGAGAGCATAAAACCTTGTTTCATGCCTTTTGTTCTCTTCTTTTTCCATAAAGTCAGTCCATATCTGTAATCTCAATGAAGAATGGGGGCAGAGATTAATTACTATTAATTAGTAAAATACTAATAATTACTCTGTGTGGTTTTTGGGTGGGGGGAGTCATCCAAGTTTACCTTAAGGCATCGTCTCCTGCTTTTATGAGTTTGATGCATGTGGTTCATAGAATCATATAAATGTTTTGGGTTGGAAAGGACCTTTCAAGGTCATCTAGTCCAACCCCCCATGCAGTGAGCAGGGACATCTTCAGCTGAGTCCAGCCTGACCTGGAATGTTTCCAGGGATGGGACTAATTACAGTGTGTCTGTCCATGGTTTACAGCTGATGACTTTTGATGACTTTAGAGATGGCAGCAGAGAGAAGGAAAATCAAATACAAAAGGTCAGGATACGGTTTGACAGACTGGCTTGCTAAGGTGGCACAGCCACCACCTTGGGACTTGAAGTTACTTTCTCTAAGCATCAGTAGGGTTTCGAACTATCAGTTCTCTTAATGATGGTAAGTGGCACATAAGTTTTTTAGATGATGCCTCTCTCACAGGACAAAGACCATGTCTCAGGGCTTCTGTTCTATTCGTGAAATAGGAGCTGGAGTGGGAAATATTTTTATTTGAATTGGTGGCTTACTTCATTTGGCTTTTCTCCTCATTTCCATATAGAAAGCTTAGTGTAATGTGAAAAACTTTATCACTTTTTTTACCATGAATTTCCAATATAGATTATTTTTTGCACCTGCATATTCCCAAATGCACATTCTCTGCTGATCTTAAAATATGAGTGGCTTGGCTGCTTAACCCCAAACTTCTCTGTAGAAAGAGTAGAGAAGTGGTTCCTTTTGTAAAATTTGGATTTAATTCCCCCAGCTATCTGTAAGGGAATGTTATGCAGTTTCACCAACAAGTTCAACTTAAAGGCTTTGTGCCAGGATGAAACTGTCATTTGCCTGTAGTAGGTATTTCAAGAATGCCTTATTTCAGTCATGCTTTGGAGAGTCTGGAAGTCCCAGCTGAATGTAGTATTCACGCACCTCCATAGTTCAGACTTGTTTGGGATGAAGGAAAAGCTGATTTCCTTTAGCAGCAGAAGGGACGAATATTCCAACCCCCCTTTCCCGATCCTATCTATACTGCTGAAGCTGTTCGATTCATTTCAGCTCGAGGCCCTGTGTTAACCTGTGTGTAAGTTGTGGCGTGTGTTTGAGGCCATTCCTGAGCTCTGTAACCCCACCTGGTGGTGTGGTAGAGGGGGGGAAAGAGGCCAGGCACATAATGTGTCCTTTGCTTTTCTGATTTGTTAAACTGCCCACCTAAGTCTGAACTCTGGTGTCCCTTCACAACAGAAGGTAGATTTAACAGCCAGGTAACAGCTGCAAAGACCAGAGAGCACGCAGCACAGAAAGGAATTAGCAGCAAAGGGGCACATCAGGATTTGAAATGAAATATTGATCAGTTCATTAAAATTAATAAGACACTCAATCATAACACTCCCATTACATTTTGCAGCTTTTCTGGAAATAGAACATTTTATATGTCCTTATCCTTTCAGGAATCCCTCATTCAAGACAAATTTTGATGTCCTTTTCCTTTGCAAAGCACAGAATGTAACTCTTAATAGAGCCCAAGTTTGTCTTTGTTTTATTTATTTAACATTGTTTTTAGTAAGCTATTGTTTTTAAATAGACTGGAAGATGTAGACATAGTATTATGTACTAAAAAATTGCTTTAATTGAAAGTGATCCAAATTAGTGTATAATTGGACTAATGTTGCTGTAGTTATGGTCAAAAATTAAAAGGCAGTTATTCACATGCTGACTAAGTTTCAGCAAATCAGACAAATCTGTTTCAAAGCAAAGTGGGGAAACCTTTTGAGTCAAGCTCAGGAACTCTAGGAACAAGTTTATGCAAGGGAATGTTGGTTCATAAAAAGGAAGTGTCACATTTTTCCTTCAGAAGTACGTATAGGGTGGCTTCCATAATACAGAAATGTGAATTTTCAGGCTACATATATAATCGCCTTGTGGAACCCTAAATGACTTAAAACTGGATTTCCAAGGTGAATCTCTATGCTGTATTGTACTTTGTTAAATAGTATCTTTATTAAAGGATTTACTTGAGAGGGTTTGAGCTGCTTGACTCGTGGCACTTTGTGCTGAAATGAGAAATTGCTCTAGGAAAACTCAGTGTCTATGCAAGTGGGAGGCAGGAGGAAAAGAAAGATGTAAAGCAAAGATCTTGGAACAATTGTTAAGTGGATAGCACTTCTCATGGATGTGGTTGCTGATAATTCCTTTTTTTCCACAGAAGCTTGATTGAATTTGCTTGCCACACAGCCCAGGAGAGTAAACTCTCCAGTTTAACCAAGAAACATCAACCACAACCTTATAGTTGATACCCCTTCTCTGCCCTGCCATCGTGTTGATCTTCAGTCCCGCTTTGCAAGAAGATGCAAGTTCAATTTCACTGTCATTTCTTTGGCACCGTGATTGCAGCAGGTTGCAGATGGTAACAGAAAAGCTTTGGGAGCTGAACTCAAAGGAATGGCCTAGAAATGGATGATGATAACACCACATAGCCCTTCATCAAAACCGCCTGCTTTCTGATAATCGTAATAATCGGTAGGGTTCTTGGGTAAAATGTATGCGTGTTGTGGGTGTGTGTTAAGGTGTTTGATGCTGGGGCTGAGAAAGCTATGCAAATATCTCTGTCATGTAAAAGAGACTTCTCCCACTCCTGTCTGTAGAGAGAAATGACAGAATTTGATCCAAGTGTGCCTTGAAGACTTAAATAATGAAATTTATGCACACAGAGGCTTTGGTTTGAGCCTCCAGTTCCTAATTTGGAGGGGAAGTAAGAGTATCTCCTGCATAGTAACAGTAAGTTATTAACTATATAAATTCATTCTTCAAAACTACTGAAATCTTCACTGAGTAGCCTTAAAGAAAGCCAGCGGAAGGAGAGGAAACTGCAGCAGCAGTGACAAGTATGGTATCACAGTTCTGTAGATCTAATTAAAAAAATCTTGTCTTTTAATTTCTGGCTCATTAAATTTCTTGTTGTTGCATCAGCCTGTATGTCTTGGTAATAAGGTGTCTGGTAAAAATTGCAGTCTTTTACATTTGTGTGTCATAATTCTTCTGCATGATTTGGGCTCCCTTGGTAGTAGAGAGAATGATTAAAAAAGCTGTACTGAATTCACAAGAAGCAGCAGGAGTCTCATCTACTACCAGGGCAGTTCCAAAAGAGAATGAAAAAGTAGGACTAGAACTACTTTTCCAGGCCTGCTTTAATCCCTTGCTTATGGTCCTAAAAGGAATTTTGAAGAGTAAGAACAAAATTAAACAGATACTTTTATCTTGATGAAGCTGTAACCACCAATTCCAGACTAGTATCTCACATCCCATATCTGGGAGCCCTGACAAACATACTGAACTCACAGTGTGTGTGTCAGAAGTAACTTTTGTGTTCTTGCTGGGTTTTGGGTTCTTTTCTCTGTCACCATTCCTTACTTATATCTCTTAAAGCCTTGTGTGTTTGTTTTCTTTTTGCCTTTCTACAGAAACACTGTTCTCCTGCCTATCTTTACTTTTCCTGCTCCCCCCTGGCTAAAACTGATGAGAAACAGAGTCCTCATACATTGGTGATCCTGAAGATCTGGGTAAACACAGATGAGCAGCAGGGAGGTAAAATATTTTTGTCCTCCACCCCAGTGAGGAGCAGCCTCTTCAGGGCTGGGAGGAGGATGAAGGCTGGATAGGGGAAGGAACCTTAGACTCATTGCTTTCCTCTGTCAAGCAGGCAGTTTTGATGGTGAGATACCTGGAAACATTTAAATATGTAGGTTTCATTAAGAAAGGCTGGGGAGGTGAGAGTAGGGCTGGGAATGGCAAAAGCAGTACCTTCTAGAAGAAAAGGCAAAAACCCCCTCAAGATTCTTTCAGGGCTCTCATGAAAGCCAGAAAGTAGAACACAAGGAGTGTATCTTTCTGTGTAGGCTGTCTTCAAACGGAGGCAGACAGTCACAGGCGATGTTTGAGCTCTAGGTTCAATAAAGGCACATCCTTCAGTTAGACAAGGCAAAACAGTGTCATTTGTTAGAATTCAGAAACAATATCTAAATGCCTCAGTGACTTGTCATCGACTGACTCACTGCACTGTCATAGTAGGACTTTTGGCTTTCACATGAAAGCTAAACTTGCCTAAACAGTGTCCTGCCAGCTCATGTTAACAGTGTGTGTATGTGTGTTCCCCAGACTTGTCTTCAGTTCACTCGTGGTGAAGAGGGGATTTGGGGGCAGGGCAGGAGGTGGCAAGGATAGGTTAAATGATTAGAAATCTCATTACCTCTTCCTTGTAGACTTCTGAGTGCCAGCTTTTTCATTTGGTCTATGTGTCTCTGAAACGAATCCTTCAGTTGCCAAAGAAAATCATTCAAAAGTGATGAGCTGGCCATATTTGTTAGGATGTGGTCATTTACTTAGTCCAACCAAAAAAATGTCTTTTCTTGTGTGCAATGTCTGCTATTGCAGTTATTGGCTACTTAAAAAAAAAAACCAAACAACCAGTGTTGGAATGACCTCAGCATGACTTTCTTTACCTCCTGCAGCTCATTAGGGGATCATCAGGATCAATTTCTTTTATTTTTTTTTCTTCATTTAATTTGCAACATCAGTTGTATTTCAGATGCCATTTGCTTTTTTCTTAAGAGCCAATCCTTTCTAATACTAGGTACATCCTGCAAAGAGCCCTTCCTGCCTTCTGATCCAATACTTACTCATCCTGGGACCTAGTCCAAACGCCACCAACAGTGCTTGTGTGGGATTTTTTTTTGTTTGTTTGTTTCAAAAACATTTTGTCACATGCTGTCATGCAGCAGTATTAAACCCAGAGTGTGCAGTTCAGGAGGTAGTGGTCATGGAGATTAAAGAACTTCACCTAGGCAGCAAGTGGCTTTCTGCTCTTTGTACGTGTTTCTGTCATCAGGTTTTAAGTTTAGGATTACAGCGTGTGCCTTGTGTATCTGGGGATGTTCAATTGCTCTTTGAATCCCACCCTTTTATTTTGGCTTGGTATTGAGTGACTTCAACAAGGTGACCTCATCTGATGTGTGGTGTAGTTTTTTGCTTTTGGAGACTTCAGATTCTGTTTCATCTGGGCTTCCTTCTGATCATCCTGAAGATTATTTTCTTGTATAGGTAGATCATCTGAAATCCAGTAGGATGAGCATGTGTGATCTCTGTGGTCTGTCTTCCTCCTTTCTTATCGATTCACACACTTCACTTCCATGGCAGGGCTCTTGTTAGCATTGTTTTTCTTTTCACTGGATGAGTGAGCATTTAAAAGCTTCTGTATAAAGCATAACCTGTGCTAGTTTCAGCATGAAGACCGTTTGACCTCTCTGCGAGGGTACTGCGAGGTGCTAACTACAATTTTAGAAGGGAAGAGTCTGTGGTTGATTCTGCATTCTTCTCGACTAGCAGATGTTGTGTTTGCTTTTTTTTTTTTTTCCAACACAACCACCCCCATCACAAAACTATAAAGCAAGGATGTGGTTGTTGGCAGCTGCTTTCCTTTTGATGTGGTCAACTCAAAATTAATATTAAAAGTATAATTCTGAACTCACATCTTCTTGGAGACTGACTGCATGATGAAAGGACAGGAGGGTTCTCTCTCCACCTGCTGGGAGCATGCTCTTCACTTGTGTGTTTTTGGTGGCTGCGAGCAGGGGGTGAAGCTTGACACAGCTGAGCTCATCGTGGCACGCAGCCACCCAAAGGCAAGGGTGCTTTTCCCTTTCAGCACTTGGCTGAGAGCTGACGTGGCAGAAAACTTAACAGAGCACTATGAGTGAATGTAGCTGTGGTGTAGTATTAAAGATCCTGGAGCTGTCTGGAGGTTTGAAACCTGGGTGTGAGGACTGTAAGACATGGCTGGATCTGGTGGCTTCTCAGGATTAGCTCACAAGTAAGTGCCTTTTTACTCTTGAAAGATCTGTCTGCCATCGTGGTACCTGCTGTATACAGCTTTTTATTTTTGTTATTTTGTTCTAATTTTCATCTGTCCCTAAGCTCTCTGACCCTCTAGCACCTGCCCAGTCAGCTGCTTCTGGGCCTGCTTATGCTCCATATCTGAAAGTCCTCAGTGCAAAATAGATTTTTACTCCTCTCCAGGTGGTTCTCTGTCTTTAATAAATGTGCTTGGAAGATAAAGCCTGCAGAAGATCACAACAGGATCATGTATTTCTCCCAACACTTGTTTTGTTGTTTGGGATCCTCCTTTGATTTGGTGCCCGGACATAATGCCTCTAATCCCTGCCAAGCTGTAGGGACTTCCATGCTTCATGTGTTAGTGTAGCAGAGCACTGCTGAGATTTTCCCATCACCTACCTGCATATTGTCTTGTATCTTGTGTTGTATAATACTCCTGTAATCTTGAAAAGATGATTCAAAACTGAAAGCAAATCTTCCTCAGCAGTTTATAAACTGAGCCCAAACTTCTTGCTGGTGTCCAGCTGGAGCTATAGTTTTAAACCAAGGCAGAATTAAGTTGTTAATTCTGCTGTCAGTCACACAAACATTATTGAATAATCCTGCTGTTTTGCCATTCCCCTTCCACTTTGCAGTCCTTCAGTTCATAGCCAAAGTGCTGTAGTGCAAGAGTCATCTCTTGTACAAGTGCTTGGTGGCTTATTAATGGATGTGCTGAGACTCCTTGTCACCTTCCACCTGAAGACTGCCTGTAAAAGCTCACAGTGAGCGTAACCCACAGCTATGCTGGAGAAGTAATGTGCTTTTGACTGCCTTGCAGTTGTGAAGGGCAAGTACAGAAGCAGCAGGCACAGGGAGGAACAGGAAAACACATTTCTCATATAATGTCACTTTATCTCTCAATACCCTGAAATATGTACAGAAAGACTTTGGTAACATCTGCACCTTAGTATTCATAGCCGAGATGAAAACAAGATGAGAAACTTTCACGTTGTCAGTCAGGATCTGTGTAGCAGGTATTTGGGTATGAAGGAACAAAAAAAAAGTGTTTGGTTTTTTGTTTGTTTGTTTGGTGGTGGTGTTGTTTTTTGGGTTTTTTTTGTGTTTTTTTTTTTTTTTTTTTTTGTTTGGTTGGTTTTTTTTGTTTGTTTGGGGGTTTTTTTGTGTTGTTGTTGTTTGGTCACCCCCCCTTTTTTTCCTTTTTTTTTTTTTTTCTTTCTTTCCCTAACCTGAGGACATAACTCTCTTGGTAGCCTATGGGTTTCAGTGGGAATATTCAGGGACTGTCTTAGCAGCCCTTAGAGAGCCTAACCTTGAGAACAAAAGTAAAGTGTTTCATGTGGTTGCATACTAAAAGATGTGGGTAGGCATCTAGTGGGAATCCAGAAAGCGCGTGGGCGTTTGATTCCCTCGGAAACTGTTGGGATTTGGCACCTAAGCTGGCAAAGTATTTTTAAAAACTCTTAAATATCTTTCTGAAAATTGGGTCTGATGTTGCTAATCAGTGTGAGGGGTGGGGGGATTTTTTTTCTGAAGTAATTCCTGCCTTTGATCCTTGTTATTTTCTAGCAGATAAACAAGAGGAAAATGAAGGAAAGCATCAGAAATTATTTGGGGGCTGGAGAGATTGATGCAAAAAGAAGATAAAAGAGCTGGGTACTTGTGTAGTTTTTATACAACGAGGAGGAGGGCAGGACTGTTAATGGGCTCCTGGAGGGTATAAATGCCAAGGAATGGAGGGTGTGGAAGAAGGAAACTGCTGCAGTCTCTGCTCTGCAAGTGCCTGTGCAGGCAGGTAGTTCCACACAGCCTCATCTGAAAGGAGCATTTTTCACTGGACTTGTGAGCGTTACGGGGATGTGCTGTTGAGCAACAGAAATGCTTTGTGTGTGGCAGAAAGGAAGGCTTCTGCTGTCGTACTTCAGTTAGGGAAAAACATTTAAATCTGCAGTTCTTTTCATCTCGGATTGCCTGGCATTTATCAACTTCATCGTGTTGCATAGAAGTTGCTTTCCATTTGTGCCAGCCTTCCCAATCAGAAGGAGCCCAGATAGAAACCTCATTTTAGGAGCCAACAGCTCCTGTCCCAAACTTGCATTGCTAGCTTTTGGATCTCCACTCTGTGTTAAAGCAGAGCTGGCTACCATGGTGACACTGTTTAATCTCACTGATCTCTTTGTGGCATCTGAAACCTCCACGAGGAAGGAAAGGCAGCGTGACAGCCGTGCCAGGGCACAGGTTGGTATGAGGGGGAGAGCAGGGACAGCAGGTAGGTAAAACTGTCTTGGGACTGCTCTTTGGAGATATTAGGACGTTTTTTATATCCATTAGGATATAAATATTACATACATTAGGATATAATCCATTAGGATTAGGGTACCTTAGGGAGTGCTTGGTGACAAAGGTTACTTGGAGTTGATAAAGCCATAGCCAACAGTATCAGATCTTAACCACTGAAGATACTGGGGACATTCCCACACCAAGCTTTTATTGGCACTTTTTGTAGCCAATAGAGCAGAGAAACTAATTTGAGATAAATGAAAAATCAGACTAGGTAAGCTAGATGTTAATAAATCACTAGTGCTGGATGGTGTTCAACCAAGAGTCCAGAGGAACTTAAATGTGAAGCCGCAGAACTGCTGGCCAAGCTGTATAATTACCACTACAGATGGCCACTGTGCCAGAGGAGTGGGGAGTTACCAGTGTGATTCCCAGCTATAAAAAGGGCTCTAGAGGGGATCCTGGGAACAGCACACCAGAGAGTCATGCTACCAGGAATGGAAAAGTCTGTAATAAGGGTCTGTGGATACACAGATAAATGTTAACTCTTGGGAAGGAGTCATCATGGCTTCTGAAAGAATTAAAATCCTGCTGCCCTTACCCCCTGAACTTCTGTGGGGTGTCTGTTAGAAAGGGTTAAAGTAGATGCAGTAGATTTAGATTTTCAGGATACTTCTGTCAGGATCTTAAGCTCCCACAAGTTTGGAGGAAAGGTTATTTTATAGGTTTTATAGTTTGAAAGCTGCATGAATAATAGGAAGTAAAAAAATTGTGATGGTTTCATTTTCATGATGGAGGAGGAACAATCATTGCTGCAGCAACCCTAAAAAAGCCACCATCCTCATCAGGGAAGGGATGAACAGTATCATTTTGCTTTGGTATAAATGCTTCATGCATCTTGTGTGGCATTTGCAGTTCTGCTGTCCACATCCCCAGAAGGACAAAGAAAGGCAGCTCAGAGTCAAAGAGATGGGCTGCCTTCCAAGGAGAAGCTGAAATGGCTGGGACTCTTCCTTTTGGGAAGGAGGGGAGGAACATGGGTGGGGTTTAAGTGATAGTCATCAGGTAAAGCTGAATGTGAAGCATCTATCAGCTCCCATGCTATTACAACCAGGGAACTTTTGCTAAAACAAGATGAGCTTTGATTTTTAAAATAGATGAAAGAGCATATCAGTGCAGTAGAGAATAATTGGTGCTTGTAGCCTTGGGATAGGTGGGATTTGGTGACAGGCTTTTCAGCTCTCACCCATGCAGGGCAAATACCACCTGCATTACCTTTGCAAGAGAGTCTTCATCCTTACCCCAGGGCTCTCTTCTGCAGCTTTTCATAGGAAGTGATTAGCCAGGTGGCTGGCAAGTGTTCGACACTCCCTTGTGCGTGCACTGAGATTTAATTTTTTTTAATTATAAGTGACTTATCCCTCATAGAAGCAAATATTTTTTTAATTTTTTTTTTAATGCTGTCTTCAGCAGGGTGTGCATGTGAACTTTATTTTAATTAAGGGTGAGGAATCTGTTTTACATAACTATATCCCAGATTCTCATGAGAGAGTGAAAACAGCCCCGCGGGAGTGGTGAAGAGGCCAGCGAAATCAGTTGCCTCACCGATGGGAGGCCTGATTCCAGTCTCTCTTAGGTTCTCTCTGCCTGTGGAACTTGCTTCAGGCTGGCTGACAGCCAGAGGGACTGAACTGATGCAAAGGGACTGCTTCCTCATAGCTCTGTTTTGGGACATTAATTTGTGGTTCTAGGCAAGTACAGGGGTGGCTGTTGCAGCTCTGCCTGAGGTGGTTGTCCCTGTAGTGGGAATAACCAACTGGAATCTGTTTCCAGTTTACTTTGATCTGAACAGCCTGGCCAGGCTGAATTGTTGAGCTGAGGCCAATTGTATGAGGTTCACCTAGGTCGAGTGCTGGGTCTTGCACTTGGGTCACAACAACCCCATGCAGTGCTCCAGATCTGGGGAAAAGTGGTTGGAAACTGCCCAGAAGAAAAGCACCCAGGGATGTTGGTCAACAGCCTGGTATAGCCTACAGATTATTATCCATTACTGACCTTCCAGATGGGCAGTGATGACCTTGAAAGAAGACAATTGAAGGTGTCAAGAGAGACTTCAGGGCCTTGGGTCTACTGGCCAAGGGAGTGGGAGCACAGGTGGTGTTCTCTTCTATCCCCTCAGTTGGGGGGACCAACCCAGAAAGACTGAGGAGGACCAACCAGATCAATCCATGGCTTTGTACCTGGTGCTACCAGCACGACTTTGGGTTTTTTGACCACGGGTCAATTCCCATGAGGCCAGGCCTGCTGGTGGCAGATGGGATGCGTCTCTCTCACAGGGGGAGAAGGATTTTATCACAAGAATTGTCTGGGCTCATTGACCAATCTTTAAACTAGATTCAGAGGGGGAAAGGGGAAAAATCAGGCTCACTGGAAACAAGCCTGGGATGTTTGTCGGGCAGTGTGCCAGCTCCACTGCTATTTCAGGGGATGTAGGAGACAATGAGCCATGTGATGGGGAAGATGCAAAAGCTATCAATGAGCTTGGACCCACAGTAGAACCTGGGAATGATCAAATGCATGCGAAGGAGGAGGGGGATAATGATCCCATCAGGCCTTGGTGTCACAAGATGAGGGACGACACACCAGGGTTGGAGGAATGGGGGGGGCTAGTAAGGAACTTCAGCCTGTTACCCTGCAGCACCCTGGGCACACAGCAGCACAGCCAAAATCTCACAGAGGTGAGCCAGGGGCTCCTGTGATAGTAACAGCCAACAGGGAAACATCAGGAAAACACCTCAAGGGAATTAATGGGTGTTTCTCTGGAAAGGGGACACAGCCAGCTGCCCAGCTGAAGTGCCTCTACACGAACGCACGCAACATGGGCAACAAACGGGAAGAGTTGGAAGCTACTGGAAGGCTATGACATAGTGGCCATTACTGAAACGTGGTGGGATGAATCCTATGACTGAAGTGTGGCTATCGATGGCTACAAGCTATTCAGAAGGGACAGGAGGGGAAGGAGGGGTGGAGGTGTTGCCCTCTGTTAAGAAATTGATTGAATGTGAGGAGATTTCCCTAAAGAATAGCCACAAGCAAGTCGAAAGCCTATGGGTAGGAATTAGAGACCAAGGTAACAAGGGGAACCTTGTGGTCAGAGTCTACTACAGGCCTCCTGATCAAGAGGAGGCTATGGATGAAGCATTCATCAGCAGTAGGCAGTCAGGGAGGTTCCTGGAGTGCCTTGATGATAACTTCCTGGGACAAGAAATAGACAGCCCTACCCGAGGGAATGCAATACTGGACCTACTGGTCACCAGTGCAGTTGAGCTTGTCAAGGACCTCAAGATTGGAGGCAGCCTGGGCAGCAGTGACCATGCACTGTTGGAATTTGCATCACTAAGGGTCACAAATCAGTCCAGGAGTATAGTCATGACCTTGAATTTCAGAAAGGCAAACTTCCAGCTCTTCAACAGAGATGCTGCCCGATTGTGTAGGCATGAGGTCAGGAAGGCCAAGGCACAGTTGGAGCTGAACTTGGCAGTGGATGCAAGAAGGGCTTCTACAGGTACATCAATGAAAAAAGGAAGGTAAAAGAAAACATACACCCCCCAAAGAACAAGGACAGGGATCTAGTGACAACAGATGAGGAGAAGGCTGAGGTTCTCAATGATTTTTTTTTTTTCCTCAGTCTTCTCTAGAAACCTCTCTCCAAACACCTTCCAAGTAAAAAAAACTACAAGACAGGAATCAAGGTGGTGAAGTCACTCCCATTGTATGTGAAAATCAGGTTTGTGACCTCCTGAGGAACATGAACATACGTAAGTCTATGGGACCTGATGAGATGCATCCCAGAGTTCTGAGTGAACTGGCAGATGTAGTCACCAAGACACTCAATAATATTTGAGAAGTCATGGCAGTCAGGTGAAGTCCCTAGTGACTGGAAGAAGGGACATGTTACACCTATCTTTAAAAAGGGTAGAAAGGAGGACCCTGGGAACTACCGACCTGTCAGCCTCACCTCTGTGCCTGGGAAGATCATGGAGCAGATTCTCCTAGAAGGCCTGATAAGGCACATGGAGGACAGGGAGGTGATCAAGGACAGCCAGCCTGGATGGCTTTACTAAGAGGAAATCCTGCCTGACAAACCTAGTGGCTTTCTATGACAGTGGATAAGGGACGACCTGTGGACATGATCTATCTGGACTTCCGTAAGGCCTTTGACATGGTCCCCCACAACATCCTACTTGCCAAGCTGGAGAGATACAGATTTGATGGGTGGACTGTTCAGTGGATAAGGAATTGGATGGATGTCTGCATCCAGAGGGTAGTGGTCAATGGCTCAAAGTCCAGATGGAGAGCAGTGACAAGTCATGTCCCTCAGGGGTCCATGCTGGGCCCTGTGGTGTTTAATGTTTTTATCAGTGACATAGTGGGATTGAGTGCAGCATCAGCAAGTCTGCAGATGACACCAAGCTGAGTGGTGCTGTCGATACACCAGAGGAACAGGATGTCATCCAGAGGGACCTGGACAGGCTGGAGAGGTGGGCCCAGGTGAACTTCATGAGGTTCAACAAGAGCAAGTGCAGGGTCCTGCATTTGCGCTGGAACAATCCCCACTGTCAATACAGGCTGGGGGAAGAGGCAATAAAGAGCAGCCCTGCAGAAAAGGACTTGGGGTGCTGATAGACGAGAAGCTGGACATGAGCAGCCAGTGTGTGCATGCAGCCCAGAAGGCCAATCGCATCCTGGG
>JANHGN010022474.1:40638-56789 GCA_024605025.1 Megaceryle maxima | reverse complement strand
TATATCTCCTTATATATATAATATACTTAAAGTAGTGAATGCTCCATGTGAGAGTTACAGGGTAGGACACAGGCCTTAGTTAAAGTAAAACCCAAACACGCACCCCTGAAACTCACCTCGGCAATTCTGTTGACCACAGAGTAGCAAAGATCTGCCCCAAGCCCCACCACTGCCTTCCCTCATCCAAGACGTTCTTCGATGCTGTCTTTGTCATTTTACGAGTCCTCACTCCCGTAAGAGCCAAGTCAGCTGCTTTCTTCGGGAGGACACCAGAGCGCACCCACGCCTTTCCAGACTCCTCTCTTTCTGACCTTTCCTCTTTGTCCTGCCAAAAATGGCACTGCTGGCTTCCATCTCAGAACTGACTTCACTCCAGTGACTGCTGGAGCCCCCCGCCGGGGTCGCAGTGATGTTATTACACAGGAGCTGGACTTCCACATCCGAAGCGCAGGCAGGCACTGCTCTCACGGCAAGGTTTCCACATGCAGCTGAACCTCAGCGACCTGCCTGCCTTGTGACCCTTTCTCTCTGTCCTCCTAAAGCAGCAGCCTTGGCAGTTGTCTCTACTCACACAGCGACTGCAGGGCACGGCTAAGCCACTGGTGGACTCTGCAGGTATTGCTCCCGTGCAGTGTGCTTGCACAGTTTGCAGAAAATCTAACTAGTAAATCCTAGCAAGACCCTCAGGTAAGCAGGTTACTTACCTGCAGGGCTGCTCCACAGCACAGCACGAACAGAGTCTGCTAAAACTTGGGCTGCGGCCTCGCAAAGGTATGGGCTGCACTGGCTATCTGGTAACAGTGGAAACGAATGTAATAATGCAATAGATTTATTCCATTGTTAATAATGGAATTGATGTATTCCATTATATACATATTTTATATTAAAATAAGTATATCGGTAAGTAATAATAAATTAATACATCATTTATAATTAATGGAAATAAGCACAATAATAATGGAAAGTGTCTCTTACAGTCGTCAGGTATAGAGGAAGTCTAAAATTTAAAGCCACAGTAAACTCGAAAATAGAAGAAAACAACCTTATGTTCTATAGCAGTAAGGAAAGGAGGGAGATGGGGAACCTAGATGTAACCTTGGGACCCAAATGGCATTTGATCCACCTACAGCTCCACCTTTCAACCTCAACCTGTTCTCTTTCAGCTACAGGCAGGTAACTTTCAGTCTACTCCCACTGCACTCCAGGCACCGCTGAGCTGGCCAACCTGAAAGAGCTTAAGAGCAAAACTGTGCTGCTGCTCCCTTCTTGCAGTTAAAAGCAAGGCACAGGGTGAAGTCTTTGAATCTGGCTGAGAAAAATGAGCTGCATGGAGAAAGAGTTCAGGAGAGGGAAGGAGATGGATTGCAGATCTGTGAACCTCAGCAAACACCACTTTTCCTCTTCTGTTCATGAAAATTCAAGAGGTTGCAAGGCTTCAATAAGAACGCTACACAGGACAGCATGGAGGCTGGCTGTGTTCTCCTTTCTCCAAACCTAATTCATTATTACATTTCCTCTTCTTTCAGTCACAGTCTCTGTTTCTTGCAAGCTGCAATCCCCATATGGATTCAACAAACCAAACCAAACTGAAAGCTCAGCTTGGGAGTTACTTGCATCTGTAATTTGTTCTCACAGAAAAAAAAAAAAAAAAATGCTAACATGCTTGAAAAATGTGAATTCATTTTGTGATGTGAATGACTTTTCCTATGTAAATCTCTCTACAACTTATAGGTTATTCTTTCTAAAAAACAGAAACGACTGCTGCATTCTAGTTCCACTTCCAGAGAGAATACAGAGGTTGATTCTCCAAACTTCCCCACAGTGCAACATGAGGGAACCGCTCTAACTTCCCCTCCCAATTTCACTAACTCACAGCCGAAGCCTTTTGCCCGTGCTACACTCAGCATTTAAGATGGATGCAAAAAGACCGATGTACTTACTAAATGTGAAATAAATAAACGAAACTCCAGATAGTGAAAAGACACTTCTGAGTATTTCATACACCCACTAAGAAACTCTTGACCACAGGTGCAGAAGGCTTTGACATGTTACCCACCACCATTTTATCTCCTAAGAGGAAAACCAAGGAAGATTATTTACCCCGGACCCCTACCCTCTGGCACCCTACCCCAGGGAGTGATGGAAAATCGCCAGTTAATCTAAGTCTTCCTTAAGTTGCTCCAGAGAAAAAAAACAGGGAAATTCAGAAAAAAAAATTAGAAATCAAAAATAAATCATTCTTTAAAGGAGAGAACTACCAATTATTCTAAATACTCATCTCAGAAAGCAATACTACAGAAGGAAAACCACAGAAGCAACAGTATCTGCGATTTTGCCTTCCTGAAGCAACTGATTTCACCTTTTTGTATCTGCATGCATAAACAGTCCTGCGGAGTGGCAGGGGGGTGGGGTTTTGATGAGACTGTTCTTTAAAGCACACACCGCCTACCTATTGCAAAAGCCATGGAAATTACAGGCTCAACACATCCACCTACCCGTGCGTCAGTTAGATGAGGTATTTGATATGCAGTAGCCCCTGTCTCCTTCAGTTTGAGGCCAAAGTATGGGATCATTTTCATCTGTCTTCTGTACACGACAGTGGGAATATCCCATTTCAACTGTTCCCATGTAAAGTAGTGAGCCATTAGCAAAAACATCATGGCATTGTATCCTCTTGTTATACTTACTCTAGTACATGAGGAAGTAAGTGTGACTTGCCAAAAGTCATGTAGGCAGTCAAGAAAATTGAATGTAGATCTCCAGCTAGTTTATTACCCATACTATTAAATTAACCTTTAAAAACAAGAAGAAGATTCCTAAGAACATGATGTTTTCCTTCCTTTCTGATGATTAAATGGACCCTGCATTCCCTCTTTCTTGTTTTTATAGGTCACCAGGCTATGCAAACAGCTTATTCCATATGAGCAAAAAGGACAGCTTAAGAAAACCCATGTTGAATTTGGCTGGACTGAGATTGTTCATCATTTTAAAAAATAGAGGCTGACAATTGCTTGGGCCCCACTGATTTTCTTTATGACCTACATGGTCTTTGTGATTTAATATCTGACAATGCTCTTCTGTAGTCCTGGCAAGGTTGGCTGCATGTCATTCCTAGCTCACTGATGTTTTTGTTGGGGAAGAGCTATAGGACAGAGAGCAAATCCATCAATGATAGAGACTCACACCTCTGAAGAAGGGAAGAAAGGACCTTTCCCAATACCGAGTTGTGGTAAACATCACAGTCTGGCAAAAGAACTTTAAAACAACATGAAAAATCATCTCTACTCATCTCTTTTATATAAAGCTGTACTTACTGCAATTCAAGAGAAAAATGTGTGAATTACTGGGATTAAGCCTACGAAATGTAATTAGAAATAACCAGAAGCCAAAAGCAAACAGACCGTAGGAATCCTAAGGGCCTAATGCGGAACCTCACGCCTACAACATCATATAAATTGGTGGTGAGACCCAACCTGCAGTGTACTTAGTGGTGGTCTCCTCTCCTTCGAGAGGATATATCAGGGAGATAACAATGGTGAAGGTGAACTGAGCTGTGGAAACATTTCTGTGTATTGAAAGTGTATGAAGACACACTCCCTTCGGGAGTTCTGATAGGTTTCTAGATCATCTTGAATAAAGATACGTGGCTACGCAATGGTTCCTCATTTAACAAAACAGAAGAAATGGGTACCCCAAGGAAACAGTCAGGCAGCTGATTTAAAAGGAATGAAAGACATACGTACTTTTCTACATAGCACATGACTCCTGTATGGAACCAATTGCTCCAGCACACTGCAAAGGATGACAGTAAAGAACAGCTGCAAAAAGGGATCTGTAGAAAAAGGAGGTCCAGACTTATGTTGGACCAGACATAAAAAGACTGATGCCCCTTACCTTCAGAATCTAGGAGGCTCTATGAGAGGCAGAGTCCATGTGACCTGACCTGTGCTATATTTTTCCCCTAGTCATCCATAACTGGTGGGTGATAGAGCAGAGACAGGCTGCTGATGAGATGGACAATTTCAGCGATGCAGTACAGCTGTTGTGGTGGAGTTCTCAGATCTCCTGGCTCCTCTCCTCTATTGAACCTGTTTTCAGCCATGGACACAAGTTGCTGTTTGCCCTGGCTTGTCTTCTCCTTAAAATGGATGAAGATTAACTGCTATTGACCAGGGAGTCTCATCAAGAAGCCAGTAGCAGGTATCAGCTGAATCACTAAGTGGATCTCGGGTACTGTTTGGTGTGCAAGAGAAAGCTGTCACCTCAGGCCTCCATCATCATCTCTCCTTATGAGTGTGTGTAAGGTCAATGGTGAAAAGAAATGAGTTACGTGGGTACAGGGACACCAACATCAAAATGCCCGGACTCATTTTAATAAGAAGCAGGAACAAACAGCAGTCTGTCTTTTTCTGCAAGTGAGTAATTTCTTGCCTACCCTTGAAGATGATGTAATTCAAGCCTTCAGTCTTCCAAGAAGTGGAGAGTTGGAGGGACATGTGGCTGCTCATGTCATTTTGGGCACAATCGTTTCATTGAGCCAGAAGACAAATCATATGAATTAGGCACAGGAATTCCTGTTCCGTTTGTATGATTGGTGTTTATGGATATAAAGCACCAGTGTGGCTATTTTTGGCAAATGAAGGAGATTATAATTAAAGCACATATTAATCACACATTATACCTGCAATCTAAACTAGCAGGTATGTTCATTTTATACGAACAAATTCTTGAAGCTGCAGGATACTAATTTAAAAGACAAGCAATTCAAAGCCTCCTTGGTTGACACTGCAGGTAATGAGTTTTTTTTCCCCTGACATCTTGTGTTTCATCTTACCTCATAACTAAATAATTTAGTGTATTTTTAAATTTATATATAAGCATTCTAAACTGTAAGCTGGGTATGACCTACTTATTTTGAGTTTCCAATTTAAAAATAGATATTCCGGGGAAAAAATATTTCCTACGCAACTGTCGACAGAAGGAAGTTGATTTAATCCATGAAACAAAGACTTGTGAAGGTGAAACGCACGCACCAGTAACCATGAGAAATCTTTTGAACCGCTGTGCTAATTCTGAGAAATGAGTTTTCAATTAAAACCCAACATTTCCCATGTGACTGTGTCAGTGGCTAAAGCAAACGACAGCTTCGGCTGGTATCTGTGGCGGCCGTGACAGGGCACCCTGCAAAGGTTATTGAACGTGCAGCTCATATATCATTGGCTTGGTCCTGGGTATTTGGAGACTTCCTCAGCATGAAATGAAGGTGGCTGCATTCCCCTGCATGACCAAAGCTGTGAGGACACTCAGAAGATTTCAGTGTACCGAGTGTCTTTTAACACCGTCGCAACCTCTGCAGGCAGATAAGCCAGGAATGGAAGCTGGATCAGCCACAGGTTTCATCATCGCAACAGATTTACTCTGTCCATGCCCTTCCTCCCTCCCATTAAAAATGAAAAATAAAGAAGTCATCAGCTGAGTCAATTATAAAGGATTTAAAGGCTGTTGGAAAATGGTCTAAGTGCTCAAATTTCAAGGGGCCTCTAAAAGGCCCTTTGAAGTCTGTGGAGAAAGTCTCTGGAGCCTCCACAGCAGCGCCTCTGGAAGCACGGCCTGGGGACAGGGAGCATGACCACGCTGGGGGAAAACCTGGCAGCAGGTTTGAAGGAGCAGAATAAGAAGTGATTAAACCCTGTGGGTAGGCAGTCTTTAAGTCCCTCTTCTCTCCCCCAGTGCTGAGCCACAAGACCGCTCAGGATGAATCCCACGCTACCTCTGAAAAGCAGGATCTCTGGTAAAGGTGGTCCTGTGACTGGTGAAGGCATCCCAGGAGCAAACCTCCTTGCTGTTTCCAAGGACAAGAAAGAGCTGTGAAAGGCTTTTTCTTCTGTGCAGTTTCTGCTTAAACCAAAATATCTAGCAAACCAGTAAAATTTATATTGGGTTTTGAGCAGGCAAGATCGAGGAAGGAACAGTTATCTTAAGCAGGTGTATGGAGCCCTGCAATGCACGCAGAAGGGGCTTCTTGGGTACCCCTGATTTGGAATAAAGCTCTGACAAGGAAAAGCAATCTCTCCCTGGTTGCTTTATACAATCCACTGATGTGGGTTTTGAATTTTCTGGAGATCCACGAGCCTTCACAGCCGCACACACACGTACTCCGCTCCTGCGGGGAAGGATGAGCTCAAGTGTCTCTGCATCTGGCTGCCCGTGCCAGTGCCCACATTCATAGCGAGAGAGTTGTTGAGGGCAGAACTGTTCAAATGAGGGAAACAACTGAATACAGCCCGACTGCATTACATAGTATAGCTCGGAGTAAGAATGTTCAGAAAGCAGAGATGTGTGCTTAGAGTTATCCGAGACTGGAAATACTGGAACTAAAAGGAGTTTGAAATGAAGCGGAGCCGTTTACTGGTATTACTTGAAAATCTCCATCCTCCAGGTAGGAGAGATGGTGCTGGATTAGGAGGACATTTTTCTGCATTACAGAACTTTAAAATGGTGCACCTCACAAACTTGAGATCCATAGGACTGGGATATCTGTAGAACATATACCGTCATTCCATATTGTTTCCCCACCTCTTTTACATTTTACTTGAAAACATAAAATACAAGCCACAGAGGGGTGGGCAACCAAAGTAAAATGAAAAATGCAACTGCTGCCAAGTTCAGGAGAGTCTGATTTTGAAAAATAAAGACAGAAACCTAAAAGCCCAGCCCTGCTTTTTCTTGTTAAGGAAGTGAGTGATTTTCCAGGCTGCACTGGATTTAAGTTTTTAACAACAGCTTGCCAGAGAGAAGTAACAAGGTTACAGCCAGGATTATTAATGATTTTAAGTAGGCAAAAGAAAGCTATAAAGCATTACAAAAATACTTGTCTAGAAGGTTTAAAATGGAGAGCGTGCATTTATCAGACACTGAAGCATGAGTTTCAGCCTACACTTCAGAAACAAAGCGGTAAAGTGCTTCCAAAATGTCTCATGACTTAACGCCTACCAAGAAACGAAAGGTGAAACCATGCAAAGGGATATCCTGTCTCTGCACCTCTGAATCAAAGGAATGGGGGGCTACAGAAAGACATGTGGATAAGCAAGCAATTAAAATAAACATTTTAAAGAAAGTGTTTTGAGCCAATGGTTTCAGAAACGTGAAGTTAAATGACACTTCAGAAATTGTTTGACCTCCCCCATTTCTGTGCAGGACTAAAATAGAAGCCTACGGTTTCAGAGCTGCTCAGAAAGATTATTTTGCCTACACAATTTTTGCCTTTTCATTTTAATGCAATAAAAATAACCCCTTACCTAATATAGGAAAAGGTTGCAGAAGTATTTCAAAAGGTCACTAACCCTTCTTACAAGTGGTTCACTGCAATCAAATGGTGAAATGGGAATACATGCTGCAGTTTTACATGGCAAAGAACTGCACACCTGCCAGAACCTTCTGCAGGCAGAGAGGACCGTGGAGTCAAAGAGAAGCCCAGGAATTCTGCAGGGGGAAACGTCAACTAGTACACACTAAAATGAAAAAATAAGCTCCAGTGAATGTTCAAAACTGTTCACTTTCCCCTTTCCAAGCACTAAGCCAGGATCAGGTCTGGGTACCCTTCCCTGCAGTGACAACCAGGGTCTTGCCATGGCCCATGCCAGAGCCTGACCCAAAGGCTTTCTAGAGAGGCAGGCAAACATCGACTCGTGCCTTTGCTCCACGCTTGTGCATCCATGTGTGGCTGTTCTGATGGGAATTTAAATGACATAAGAAGTTTGGTGCATTCTGCCCATGCAGGCTCCGGCAGACGGAGCAGTGGCTGCAGAACATCGGTCTCCAGCAGCATCTGCAGCGCTGAGCCTCGAGGTAGGGGCACGAGCCCCGGTGCGGGGCTGCCAACGGTGCCAGCCGGCAGGCTCTGGCACAGTGGCCGGGACGGGTGGTACGGGAGCGCACAACAGGGCTCACTTCCACCAGGCATGAGGCATCAGGTTGTGCTCTGCCTGTGCTGCCCTCACCTGCCTTGTGCCTTGTGCTCGGGTACCAAACACATAAGCAAAATTTCTTCCTTAGCCTTCAGTGTGGCCCTCATGCTCCCACCCTTTGAGCTGGGGGAAGAAGCCTGGCGACACACAGGCGTGCACAAATAATCGTGCCATGGGGCCAGGGAGGACCAACGGAGTCCAAGCACCAAGTGCTATGTGGCAAGAGATGGCCAGCTAGTTCTGGCAGGGCAGTCCCGGCTCCTGCTGTTGTTCGCCAGGCAGGCAGTGCCAGAAAGGAGAATTTACAGTCGTTATCATGGAAATTTCCCACAGCAGCTTTTACCACAGGGTAACAATAGGGTCCTAGGAGAAATTAAAGCCTATTTGAGCTGGGTGATTTGCCAGCTCAGAACACAATGGACCTCCTTAGCAAAGGCGAGGTGTAATTTGCAGCTTTCTGCAACCGGGAAGGATGGTCCTTTCTCTAGAGCCTGTGTTTAACCGCGGGCATGAGAGCCGGGGGATGCAACAGCCCTGGCAGGAACACAAAGCTCCTTCCATCATGCACAAGGGGCAACCTCAAGCCACGGGCTGAAGAAACAACAGCTTCTGCTAAGAAACAATGCTGCCTTCATCGCCCCAGAACTGACAGCTCCCTGTGACCCAGCACAGGTTCCTCCCTCCCTGTCACGAGACAGAGCCCCAGTGTGCCGCTGGTAGCGCGACCTTTCCCAAACAGAAGCCCAGTCAACTTGTGGAGTCTCTGGGTCAGCTGCCTTTGCTGAGGCCATGGGGAAGACAAGGGAAACACCAGCTCCTGGCCCCACCACGAGTGCCCATTGTCACTGGTGAGATCTGGACTGTGCCGGTCCCTCCTGGCTGCAGCTTTGGGCAGTTGCACCTGAGGATAAAAGCACACCTGTGGGCATGGAGGAGCTGCATACCAAAGCAAATGAGGACTAGAGCTGCTTCCCTGAAATATTGTTTAGAGCCCAAGGGAGGAGGAGAGTAGGAAAAATCCTCAACATCTTACCCTCCAAAATCCTCCTCAGAAAAAAATCCCAAACTGTCAGAAACTTCCAACGGAAAATGAGATGATGGAGAATTATGTGGGCATTAAACCAAACAACCCAAAGCTCAGCAACAGCCCACTGTGTTAGAAGAGTCTCACCTTATCCAGGAGCTGAGATAGGAATGTCACAGAATTTCTCTAATTACTTTTCTGCCCTTTGGCTTTGCCATGCATATTTGCATATCTTATATTTGCTTTTATTTCTCCTGGGGGGGTTGTCTTTGCTTTCCCCACTTGACAGGTACCAGAGGCAGGAAAGCTCAGTGACCCAAGGAGCAAGTCCATCACAGAAGGGGCAACACAGCAACGACAGGCGATTGCTCCAATTCAGCTCCTGTGCACAGCAGACATTAATTCGATAGAATTAAACTCATGGGAATCCTTATCAACGACATCCAAAATCTCTCTTACATCATTTGGATCGTTACTGACAAACTCAAATTCGAGGGGAGGCTAACCAAAGGTTTTCAGTCCTTTTTTGACAAACCCCAACCTGATTTATTCCAACTGTGCTACATCTGGATTCTGTAATGAAACCATACAAACGCTGCAAAATCGGGAGAATTTACATTTGTGTTCATTCAACTCCATAGCAAAGCAGAGTATGTGAGCGTATAAGCAGTGGAAATGGTTCATTTCCAGACAGCCCATAAAGGCTGCTCACCCCTCCAGCTGGCTCGGCTCAGAAGCCCTCGGGAACTACCATGACAGAAGTCTCCATACGTGACACATCCTGCACCAGTCACAGGCTCCCTAAAACAGCACCTCCAACTCGCTTCCAGACGCAAGGTCCTTTCAGTACAGCTCTTGCCCACCAAGCCAATTGATAGAAAACAAATCAACTTGCAGGAAGCGAGTTTGGAGAGAATACAAAGCGGGTGTTTGTCAAAGTCGCGTGGCGGTGCCAGCAGCGCCACCGAGCAGTGCCCTTGACATCCATTACGCGCTCGCATCTGCAGTTTAACATGCATGACTTCCACAGAGGTCAATTATTCAAAGGCAAAATCTACAGTGCTTCTGTTCTTCGGTTACTGTTTTGCTTTATATCATTTACATGTAGGACACCACCAATCCCATCCCAGAAAAAATCTGTTCCTCCTTAGCAAAGAGCAGTCTTGGGTCCTGTCTTCCACCTGCATTACCTGTCTTGGCAGTTTGAAAGCTTTATTTCTGTAAGCCTGATTGAATTAACTATTATTTTGGAAGTCACAGCTTTTGATTTTAAATGCCAGTGCTTTGGTTTACTGGGCATTGCTATGAACTCGTTGTAACAGTTAATTGTTGTGCTGCTAGTTACTCTTTTTGTCTGTGGTACTGGAACTATTTTAATTTCTATGTCATATATATTCAAACAGCCAGTGATAAGCCACGCACCTGTAAGACTCATGGCCAACCAAACAACTTTTGGCCTTAAGCCAAAAATCTACCTGGTTTCCATAATTTACATACATATAAATTCAGTAATCTATCAACTTCTAATGCTGTCGTTTGGTTTTAATTCATTCCTTCAGGTGAAAAAGAGGTTTCAACAAATTCAACACCGGCTGAAAAGACATGGTATTAACATCTCTTGAATTTCTAAGTGCTAAAAGGTAAAATAACATTTACAATTGGTGTATTTGCTTGATTCTTCACATTTGCATATCTGCGGTTTTTATCAATTTTTCTATTGTGCTCAATTTGCAAACATGCTACACTTACTTAATAGTTTGTAAACAGAAGTAATTAGCTGGCAACAAACATGATTGAGGTTAAGCATGCATGAAATTATTTTCAAGATCAAGACCCAAATTAGTTAAGCTTAATTCAGGTCACTGTTAATAAAATTTTAAAACCCCAGTATTTTTATGGATGCCTTTGAAATAAACTCTCTTACTTCGCTTTGATCTTCTTTGTTCTCTTCACCTTACTGCTTTACCAGTGACACTCAAAAGCAGAAGTCTGCATTTTTTAGGTAGCAACACTGTAAAATTTATCCACAGCATTCTAGATAGAAAAATAAAATTATTAAAATGGTGGCTCAGAACTTAATTCCCTCCTTTCCCCATACTGCAATAAAACGCTTTTCCTCAGAGTACCAATATGAAAGCAATACAAATCTTTAGTTCATTAAGTTGGCAGCTGCATACATGACTTTAGACTGGTTAAGAAAGAAGATTGTTGGCAAAGTGGTAGCACTGTATTTCTTCACTCTGTGTGACAATACTTCACCACAGCAGGACAATGCTCCTCTATTTGCATACATATCCCTTCTCTCAAATTTCCACCCCTCATTTCAGACCACTTTGTCTGTGCATGTTTATTATATTTATGCCGGGTGTTGCACAGCATTGCTCAATTTATGTCTACCTAGGTCTGTACACATGGCAAGCAAGTGTATTATTAAATGTTATATTTACAGTAACATGAATACTGAATTTATTCTTCCCACTGCCAAGCACACCCTGTGAAATTTAACGCTTCTCTTGCCACTAGCCACCAAGACATTTGTGTTCCAAAGCTTCAGTCCATTTAGAAATAAATGTTACAAAATTACAGTGTAATTATTATATATTAAGTCTCCATTTTATTAGAAAGGAAAAAACAGGCATACCAGGGCTAAGAATAACACACTCAGTCGTGCGCAGTGCCCCACCACCCAAACTATCTACACAACAGATGTTTAATGAGAAGAGTCTACCAAAGACTTACCCAGCTCCCCCCTCACCCATCACTCTCCTCTATGCTTTTTAACCTCTTTGGCCTGTTTAGAAATGTCCCTTTCAAACGTAATTCCAAAAAATCCTACAGGAGCTTCAGCAACGAGGAAGACTAAGTCAAAGCAGACCCCTCCCTCATTCCCTCTGGAACATGCCCTGTCTTCTCTTACACCTCACATAATTCAAATGTAAAGAAGCCATTTGTAATACATTTTTTTTAGAGGAAATGTCCTCTTATGAAGAGAGCCAGAAGACCATGTGCATCAAGGGACTCTTCAGACCCACTTCCCTGTGCCATTCCAGCACCCGTGCCCAGTTTTTCCCTGTGCCTTCTACAACAACCCTGGCAGAGGTTGGTAGCTATTTTCCAACACAGAAGGGACAGGGCTTACACAACAGTATGAAATCCATGTAAACACAGACCTTCAGCTATTTAAAAGTAGATGTTACTACAAAGACATTAGGGTGAATATAAAAAAGAAGGACCCTATATGTAATTAAAAGGCTACCCCTCATTCATGAGGTTTGAAAGCAAGAAAAAGAACCTTCCTCAAGGCTAGAAAACATGTTTTATGGAAGAGACGCATTAATTGTGTAGAGAAGCACCACGTGATCATTGCTGGAAGCTGGGAGCACAATGACAACTCTCCACAGACACAGCAAACACTTGCAAGCTGAGGGTTTCTGCTGTGGCCTATACACAGGCTGTCCTTACACAGTCCTCCGGCCTCCTTCCCCCCCCTCCCCAGGTCATTCCCACTTCAAAATACAGACAAAGCTTGGTTCAAAACTCTCTCCATACTTGCAAAAACACAGGCTTATTATGCCCCCAAGATTGCTTCCACCCTCCCATTTCCAACCAAATCTGAAAGCAAAATAAAAGCTTCACGCAGATCCACATTTGACCGCTGCACTGATATTTAAAATTGTAGCCTCTCATGTTTCTCATTAGCTTTAAAAGCAGCAAACTTACTCAGCATACTCTTTAAATACAGTCTACGCGTCACTGAGGAAACCCCTTGTGCTTTGAGGTCACACCAAGCAGTGCTTCACAACCAGCCGCTTTTGTCTGGGCCCGATTCGGCGGGACTCTGGTGTTACTCCACCTACTGTAAACCGTACAGCTGGACAGAGCGCTCTGCCAGCTGGGGAAAGCAAAACCAAACCCCTTTAGTTTTAGCTGAAAACAGAAAGCCTGAGAAATATTTTTTTTAAAAAAGCCAACCAAACAAACACCTTTTGTGAAAATCTTATCCATCTTGACATTCCCTTGGGGCAGCGTCCTGCCCTCCGCAAGGGCGCCAGGCTGCCGGCCTCCCTGTGCAAAGGCAATCCAGGCTGGTCCCAGTCACTGCCACGCTGCTCCGTGGGAGTGTGAGGTAGGCAATGATAGCCACAGGGAGCTCTACAGAAGAGATCTCCATGTTTACAACCAGAAAGAGGCCAGCAGGCAGCCTTCCCTCCAAAGCCGTGGTAGGAAGGGAAGCCTGCAGAGCCAGTTCAGCTGGAGATTCACTTTTCCTCCAAAGCCTTTGGCTGGTGTGAATACACACCAAATGGGGGCCAGATCCTTTGGAAAGGAATGTCCACCTGGCCACCAGACTTCTCATCCCATGGAGGGAGGCTCTGAGAGCAGGGCCAGACCCTGCTGCTATGGCGGGAGAAGGCAGAGCTGACAGCAGACAGCTCCTCAAGCACACTACCCCGACCTTTCCACCAAAAGCCTCCGTTTAAAGCTTAACATTCAAATGTAAACACTTTCTTCTCCCCTAGCAGAGATCATTTTGAAAAGTACCAACCCATTTGCAAGGGTTTTTTCTACATTTTTCTTTCCATTGTCACAACCTAACAGGGCGGAGGGAAGTGGGAATGACTGCGTGTAGGAGAGGAGGAGGAGCGAATGCTTTGCCCTTTCCAAGCGCTCCCTGATTTTGTCTACCCCACACTGGGATGTCAAAGCCAGTAATAGATACGTAGAAGGATAGGTTTCTCCAGGGGCTCAGACCCACATACAGCATTCAGCAGTTTGTGAGAGGAAATCAATAGGAGCTCTCCCTCAGCCCCCCGCGTCTCCCTCTATAGCGTACGCACCTACACAAACCACGACCCTTTGTGCGACTATCCCCCGTGAAAGCCAGCACGGTAGCCAAACAGTGGAAGGTGACATCGATAGCCCAAGCTACAGAAGCAGCTTTCATAGCTTGGCAAAAGCAATACAGGAAAACTAAGTATTTCATCTACGCCTTATGCCATCATTCCTGGTGCAGAATGGTGCCTGTGCTCCTCTGATCATAGAACATTGGATGCATTTCTGTATTTTCACATTGCCAGATTATCAGACATGTATGTCTGAAACACAAAATAACCTTCCAGTGGCATAAACCCAGCAGGTGTCAGACAGGTCTCCCTGTCACACTGTAGCCTTTAGATAGTGGACTCTGAAATGCCAACACCCATCCCTCTTATTCTTTCCATCGCTATTTCCCGTAGGGTGGCTTTATCTGCTGGGACAGCTTGGTATTTTTTCCCAAAGAAGCCAATACTGTTTACTCTGTCATTCATCTTTATACTTTCGAAAACAATTTCTTTCCATTATGCATTTTCTATTGGTATTATTCTCCATTATAGCCATCATATGGCCAGTAATACTATTTTTCTTAGTCTTTTTTGTAACCCTATCTCATTAGGTTTTCCACATTCGCTTAACCCGTTCCTGTTTTCCAGTGAGTTCTGGCATCAGTACCTCTCCATATTGCTTGTAACACATCTGGTGCAAAATGACACAATTCCAACTTGTTCAAAGATATGCTCCTGTTAATTTTTCCTTTGTCCGTAAGTAATTGAAAAGCAAAAAGAATTAGACGCCACAGTGGCTGGAATGGCCTGATGAGACAATGGCCTGATGGCCAGCTGGCTACGGGGCAGTCCCAGAGGCAGACATGGGACAAGCAACTGCCTATCCCAGTATTTTTTTTTATGTTGGACCCTACTTTCCAATGAGTTTCTTTCTCAAAGTGCTAAACTTATTGAGAGGAACGGAACAAAGCGTAAGGAGGAGATAGCCTGGGCTGCAGCCCCACTGTGGATGGGGTAGACTGGAAAATGATGGATGAACCCTGGGAAAAATCCTTGTCCCGGGTGCATGGCCCCATAAACGTGGTAAGTGAGACAGGCTGCTCCCAAAGCCGTGCTTCGGCAGTGCAGGCTGGCGGTACAGCCTCCTCAGGGCATCGATTCTGTGCCAGCCGAAGGGAGGGTGTGCATGCTTGCAGAGGGAAGAGAAACGGTGCCCCAGAAGCTGCCAGGCCCTGGCCAGTGCTGTATTTTATCTGCTGGATTTCTTTAGTTCAACCCAACAATGTTTCATAGGTCTGTGCACTTAAAGACAGCTGTCTGATGACCTGTAACCATTACAGTTCAATTACTTGGGAAAGCTGAGAAAAAAAACCAACAGTAAAATGTACCTTCTCTATGTGCACAAAAAAAAGTCCAGCAAAAAGAGTAACCTGGCAATATCTAGTGACCCCAAGAGGATGAGGAAAAAGAAGTTATCGGTTGGAGGGTGAAAGCATTAAGCAGTGAAAACAAATTATAAACTTCAGTATTGTGGACACAAGACAAAAACCAGATACTGGTACAATAAACACCACTATCACTGGAATTAGGAGCAGAAACATTTTCCATCGAAATACTGATGTTTCACTTCACCATGCAGGTGTTTAACCTTCCAGGCTTCACCCTGCTTTCATTTTGTCTTTGAAAGGACAGAAATGTTAAACCAGAAAGCTCTTCTGCATTGCCAGCTCCAAAACATACCCAACAGTCCTGTTATGCAAAACTTCGAAAAACTCGTTTCTGTGCCAGCAGATCGCTGGTAGCCGGTTGAAGAGATTTAACCTCTCCATTGCCAGACACACGACCAGAATATTTCCAAGCAGAACTGGTACGCTAAGGGACTGCTCCCAGCCACTTCTATACTGGCCCTTGCTCACAACACCCCTGACTGCAGTAGCACTTCAGGCTGGGGCACAGCGTCCCGGGAACCTGGGGGTGCTGGTGGACACCCAACTGAACATGAGCCAGCAGTGTGCCCAGGTGGCCAAGAAGGCCAGCAGCATTCTGGACTAAAAAATGGAATAAAAACAGTGTGTCCAGCAGGACTAGGTCAGGGATTGTCCCCTGTACTCAGCACTGGGGAGGCCACCCCTCAGATCCTGGGGTCAGTTTTGGGCCTCTCACTCCCAGCAGGACATTGAGGGGCTGGAGCGTGGCCAGAGAAGGACAACAGAGCTGGGGAAGGGTCTGTAGCACAACTGTGGTGAGGAGCAGTTGAGGGCCCTGGGCTTGTTGAGCCTGGAGCAAAGGAGGCTCAGGGGAGACCTTCTGGCTCTTGACAGCTCCCTGACAGGAGGC
>JANHGN010022474.1:0-39224 GCA_024605025.1 Megaceryle maxima | reverse complement strand
GGGTTTCCAAGCCCCCCGTGGAGCTGTGGTGCTGAGGGCCAGGGGTCAGTGGTGCCCTGGCAGTGCCGGGGGAATGGCTGGACTCCATGATCTTAAAGGTCTCTTCCAACCAAAATGATTTGAAGATTCTATGGTTCTACAAGATGTTGTCACCTATAACGGTTCTATTTAATGCAATATGGCAGTAGGGACTAAAAAGGTGTTTGCCCAACAGTAGTAAATGGAAGAGGTTGAACTTTAAGGTTTGCTGGGATAGTGCCCCCTGCGCACGCTCCCAGAAGCAATCCACTGTGGATGCTTACGCCTCTGGTATCTTACAGAAAAAGAAATACCTGTGGTGGAAATGAAAAGCAGCCAACATGGAAGGAGAAAAAGGTGTAGTGCTTACAAAACTATGAAAGGCATTTAAACACCGATCCAAAAAAAGCGGAAAAATCCGTGTTAGCTAACAGTCCTTGCAACCCATTTCAAGTGGCCCTCTCTGTTCTATACAGTATCAAAAATTAGGTGATGAGGTACCTTAAAAATTACAATCTCACCAAAATAAATACCTGGGGAAGAAGCAAGTAGATAGATTAAATGGTAGTGACCTAAGCACGTTCTTTTCTGAAACTCCGGAAGGCAAAGATTGGCTGTAAATATGACCGCAGCCCAGATCATCAGTATGCAGCCATCAGCCGTTATTTGCCAGTCTATGGCTGCATGGCCCAGGAACACAGGAAGGGGTGAGTTCAGGTGCTGGTGAGGTGTGTTCCAAGGGAGAGAGGCAGAGGTCCCCTGCCGGGAGGAGGGGTGGGAGGCACTTCATGCAGAGGGACTGCAGCCACCGAGCTCAGGGAGGCTTCACACCCACAGCCTCTCCAACACCTACGTGGGTAGATGGGATTTTACAGATTTCATTTCTCCAGTAACTCTGTATTTCCCTCTGCTGCACTTCAGAAACGAAGATGTGGAGGGTTTTTTTATTTGTCTAGAAATCAGATTCATGACACTTAATTTTAGCCATATATATGCTTGACATTTGTTCTGCGGTGATGATTGATGCTTCCTCTGGAATCAGCAGTAAGAGACAGGCACTTTCAGCTCGTGATTCACTGGATCCTAAAATAGGTTTATAAAACAGGAATCTCCAGGGATGATTCAATCCACATCCACTGACTAGGACTGAACTTAGCAGCTGAAGTTACATGAAATATATTCCATTCAAACTTACCAATCGCAACGCAAGAATATCTGCCAACCAGAGAATACGAGATAAAGCTGAGGGAAGGACGTGTAGTGAAAAAGCCTCATTTCTGGGCATTAATACGGTTTCTTACATACAACTCGCATTTGCTTCCTCTTGAAAAGGTAACCCTTTAATCACACCAGTTATGTAAAAGGCCATAGGAAAGGTAAGAAAACAAGTAACACAATCAGATCACTCATCACACAGCATCTATGTCAAATTTCCAGGGACAGAGAATTCTAAACTAAACCATAATGCTTGCACAAACGCATAACTTCTGTGCAACCAAAATTAACGTCATAAACTATGTGACTTCTGGGGGCTGCTTCTCTACAGAGGACCACGCAAAAGTCAGGCAAATGGGCAAAGCAATGTAAAACTCCAGTTTTGTATCTTTCTGTGACACACACTAAGTATTTTTTTGGTTTGTCAATTGTCTTCTTTTTCAAACAAAGCCAACAGCTTTGCATGTAACAGACGCTGTATTTTCTGAAATGTAAATAGTCTGAAGGATTAACAGATTAAGCAAATAAAAGAAGCATTAAGTATCATCAAAAGAGAAGAAACAGTCAACAGTATTGTGAAATGAGAGATCGTTCCACCTGATCGTGGCAATGGTAAACAGCCACCATCACTAAAGCAACTCCTAGAGCCTCCTAGCACTGCACCGATGGAAAAGTAACGGGCCTTGCACAGGCCTCTCGTCTGCACAGGCTGAGCAGCGCAGCGCAGGATCTTCATTCCATAAACAAAACACAACATGCAGACTCAAAGGTCTCATTGTACAACCCCTGGCACACAAGACCTTTACGGATTATTTTTGTTACTATGCCCACACTGTTTTACCGAATGCACCCCAGGCATATTGCTTCAAAAGTCTATGAAACGAACTGTTTGAAAATGCGCTGAAAATTCGTCAGCTCCAAAAAGAAAGCCAGATACACACAAGAAAAGAAAAACAACCTCTGATAAAGAGATTACAAGGCTGTAAAATACATATATAAACTGAAACCAGCTATACATTTCTGAGGAGAAGCTGTGTCCTGCAGGAGGGAAACATCCCTCCTTCTGAGCCCCCCAGGAGCACCCCCAGCCACAGCAGCTTGGCATGGGGACCTAGTTACATATGCCCAGCAGCATTCTTTGAATGCAATCAGATGTGTCCAGATGGCTTGAAGGCATGTCTAGGATCCAGCAGTTCTGCTGGAACCAGAAAATAACCTCTTCTGAGAGGTACACAGTGATCTCAGCTACCCAGAGAGAAGCGGTGCCGCTAGAGTTAAAGAAAAGGCATTTCCCACCCGCTATTATCCTGTAATTCCATGTATTTTTTCCCACACTTTGGAAAATACTCCCTATTGAGGGAAGTAATGTGGCAGCTGTTATTAAAACAAGACCGCTGTGATATTAAGATAATAGTTTTTGACATAGCCATACTAAATGTCATTCCTCATTCTTCCATGTCAGTACCAGTAAATCAATACCAGAAACTAATTTACTGCTGGCAGAAAAGTCCTCCTGTCTTTTGACTGACATAAATTAACAAGCTAAATAACATGGAATTATCTGAAGTCAACTGCTATTTGCATTAGTCCTACAGAGGTCACGGAGCAGACGGTACGCATACCTGGCAAAGTCCCCTACCAACAGCAAAGTTTAGTTTACATGTAAAATATAAACCAGGCTATTTTTATTACTGGGAGTTTTACATTCCTCCTCTGCTTCAGCAGGCTGGTCCTGCTCTGGCTTCGCCAGGGCTGCACCACTGAAGACAACACTGTGTCGTGCAGGATACAAATCACACCAGAAAAAAAAGCATTCAATAAATGCACAGCTAAGGGCTGAGCCTTGGGAAATTCCCAAATCATAACACTGCAAAGGATTGGCAGCACTCTGCTGAATTAGAGCTGCAGCTCCCACTTGCACTTGGGCTGTCCAGAAACAGCAGAGCAGCCGTGCCAGGCAGCCACCAGAGGCTTCCTCGGACACACAGCAACCGTGCACTGTCCAGCCTGCATAAATTAAACCCCTTCTGCCATTTCCAGCTCGCCGGGGCTCCTTTCCCCTCCCACGGCTTTGCTGGCCACCACCAAGGACTCTCCAGCCTATTGTCGAGTACAATCCTTCCCAGTGGGATAATAAACGCCACCCCCTCTACCCCCTCCCAAGCCTTAAATATCCATCTTTATATAAAAATAGAGGAGATGCTTTGGAGCAGGTGACTAGCTGATTTGTTTGGAGGAGTGCATGACAATCCTGAAGCTAGGAAAGGAGCCTTCACGCCCACCGCCTGTCCCTAATTAGGGGAGAAATAAGTCCTGCTGTCACGTACGCCCCAGCCATACAAAGAACTCCCGTATGACGTAGCAGACAGCATGCTTAGATGAAAGGGAAATGCAGAAGGCAGCACAGCCCTGTTTTCTTACTGGCACCATCAAAAAGGAAGGAAGAACGAGTGTCGAACAGCAGTGGCATGAAGAGGCAGAGATCACCAAAAGCATACTTTTTTCACAAAGGACTTGGGGGTTCAAAATTTCTGGGTTCCTTGCAAGTGTTCTGATTTAGGACAAGCTGTTACGTCACCCCATTAAACATCTCCCAACCTTAATTTTTCTTCTAGAAGTTAAAAAAGCTGATAGAAAAGCCAAAAAATACTCTTGGAAAAAAAACCTGCAAACCACTAAACCTCAACCTGAAGGATTTTAGCATAATAATGCACATTACAACAGAAATGTTGCGAACAGAACTGAAGCTCCTGCATCAACGTTCGTGTGGAAGCAACTCTCACTAAAACAAAAGAAGGTACCACCTTGATTTAGGACGCTTTATTAAGTTACAGGAATGACCACGCAGAAATACTTCTGCATCCTGAGCAACATCTTGTTATATCCAACCACACCAGCTGACCAAACCCTGACACCCTTGGTGATTACAGAGCCTTTGTTAAAACACCTTGGCATCACAGTTCAGTATTTTGGCAGAACACTCCACAAGCCAACGTAGAGAGAAGGCCTGTATACTTTCAAAGATTAATCAATTTTCTGTAGCTGCTCAGTTCACTGACATTTATTTCCACGTTTGCCAGGCAGCACTTTGCTGTTGCCCTTGGAAGAGCTCACTCTGCCCAGCAGCTCCATTTGCTGCTGCTTGTGCTTTCAGTTCCCTTCACAAGCTGTAGGTTGCACACCAGGGCCTGGCTTCTGCTTCAAATAATTCAGTTTTCAGTTACCTCCTTAAAGGAGAACTAGGAAGGTAAAGGGCTTCCTCCCTACTTGAAGGTCAGAGAAACGCATATATGTAAATCTCAAGGCTTGTCACAAGGTGGTGTCTGCAGCGAGCGGGTGGAGGATGTGACGTACCACGCGCCAACCTACAGAGCTATGCCGTCCTTCAGCAGCTTTAATGAGCAGGAGAATAAGTACAAAAGAGAAGAGAAAATTAAGAAAAGCGTGATTCTCTGACAGGAAAGGCAGAAGCAGGAGAGAGGGTGCCCAGAGATGACACCCATCACCACACAGCGACAGAATGGAAGCCGAGGGAGAAGGTGGCAGCTGCTGGGGTACTGCCTGTGCTCAACCAGGAGGACTGAAAAAGTACTTCTCTCATAAGTTTAAGTTGGAAAGCACGCAAGGCTCCACGAAAACAAGCATCAGCTCTCACCCCTGCTGCAGGTCCCATGGACCTTTGCCTCTAAAACCCTTCCCAGGCAACTCTCTACCCATTACCAGAAGCAATGGATTTTTCTTCAGAGCGAATGAAACCCCGCCTGAAGCACTGCTGCCTGCAAGCTGTGCACATAGGGAACATGACTGATGCTGGTCATGGTTTTTCGCCATCAAAAAGCATCCTACAGCTATTTAACGGGGCAGATGTGTAAGAAAAACTTGAAAAAAGTCTAGTTAATTTTATCTCAGAGAGTCACCCTCCACCACAGCGCAATCACGTGTCCCTCTATGGCCTTTCCCTTCCAAACACACTTTTCCCAGTTGTCCCTGCATGAAAGCAGCCCTAATGCCCCACGCTTCCCGACTGCCCCGTTAGATGCAAATCATTCTACAACCTTTACACATCACGTAGCTAAAAATGTCATTAAAGTCAAGAGCCAGCTTCCCAACTGTAGGTTTCTCAGACCTGGGGCTCTGCGTAGCCACGTGGCGTGGGCAGCGCCGAGCAGGGCTGTCTGGGAATACATTTGCTCAGTTTAAGATCCAAGTATCGGGCGCATCATTCGTTACTCCAAGGGAAATCACTTACAGAATTTCAAACCGTGGGCAAGACTCCTGCAACAGACCGAATACAGCCCGTCATTTCTCTTCATGCTAAATTAATAATCTACACAATTAAATGGTTGCAATTAGCAGGCGTTTATTATTTTTGCAGTGTATGTCAGTAATTGCTAATGTAGTATAAAAATCCTGAAAACCGTCTGGGGGTTCATTTGAGGGATTTATTGAAAATCCATGGAGCCTTACAACAAGTACCACCAAAATGGAACAATGTCTACAGGAGAAGAACTACAGACGTTTAATTACTGAACAAGGATTTAATCAAACCTTTCTATTTTCCTTCACGGTAACAAAAGATGTTTTGGCACCAGGCCAGGAAAATAACTGTAAATTTACATGTCCTTTGCTTCTGATGAAAAGAGGTTAAAAATTCATTTTTAGCTCAATGTACTAATTATTTACAATCTCTGACATGGACTGTTGAAATGTTAAATGTATTTAAAATTTACATATGAAATAAGAGGGGAAAAGGGATAATACTGAAAAAAAAGGAAGGCCCTTTCTCTTCCCCAGAGGCTCTTAAGGATTGTTGGCTTTCCTAGCACCAGATAAACGGAGTCCTAAAATGCGGTCAAAACGTGGTATGGTTTTCAAATCCCCACAGCTGGATGTCTCTGGGTTATGGATCCTGCAGCCAGCCCATCCCAGCACAGAAACCCTTGGCACAAATTCCACACGTCGCTGACTTCTAGTCAAGGAGTTTTCAAAAGAAACACGAAACTTTTTGCATTTCTTCTGTCGTGGAGCAATTTCACTCACTGGCTAAGTTAAAGAAATCTTTCCAGTCATGGGAATGGCCTAAATGCTATCACCTTAGTATACAATTTACTGAAATCTATGACCCGAGAGGTATTCCACTGCCCATCTAAGTACATTTACTCATACATGGCGTACTCAGCTGTAACTGGCCTACAATATTGTACTCTCCACCTGCAGCCTCTCTTCAAAAACTGTATGAACCAAGCCAATTGCAAAGCTCTTTTCCCAGCGCTTCAGATTTGTCCTCATCCCACAGACACGGATAGTACTTGTAACTGGTACAGAGCATAGAAAAGAAGTACAAAGGCTTCCCAAAATACCCAACTTGTTTCAAAATACCATTAAAAATGTTAGTGTTGTTCCATGCTTTCTAAGCATATACATTTAGGCTAAGCACCATTCCATCCTCCCGCTCTTGAATTACCATTGATTTTTTTCATTTTTTTCAAATGTTTTCTATTTTTTAATAAAGCAAACCTTTTCCTAAGGAGGGTAACACAGAAGAAAGTTTTAAGAATAATGAATGGAAAAATTTGCCAACCACGACAATAACTTGAATTCACACAATTTTGGACAAGCACCATGCACACATTTATCTGAAAGATTTTAAATAATTCAAACAAGGGTGATGCTACTCTTAATGTAGCGTGTCAAGAACACGATGCTTGGCCAGTGACTTTGAGAACAAAGGTCTAAGCTGTGAACTCAGTTCTGAAAGAAAAGAAAATCAGTCAAAATACTATAAGAGGAGTTATCTTTACTACACTTTACTACCATCTCCCGGAAACCTCCAGCAGTTAAACGTTGTGCACTCCAGCGAGTTATCTCCACTCTAACAACTAACTTGCAAAAGTGACTCAGGCTCTCTTGGGGGAGGAGAGACTCAATTCTCACAGATAATTTTTCCTCCACTACTGCACATTAACAGGTTTTGTACATTTAAATGTTGAAAATAATCCCATCTTTAGGAAAGGCAACCTATGGGAGTGAACCTCTCAACTGGACATCTGTAGCCAACTAATTGAATAGCTCACCTCAGCGAGCATGACTGCAGAGCCAAGCGCCGCGGGCAGCACACAGCCCTCTATCCCAGGAGATACCTGTCTTTCTTCAGAGCAACTTTCCACTTCCAGTCTTAACTCTCCTCTCTGTTTCTGTGCAAAAATGCCATCATTTGGCTGTTCCCGTGACCTACTTACTCAACAGTGCATCTTCTCCTTCTGGAAGCAACACTATCTACCGATAAAAAGCTGAAAGCAGATAAAGAATGCTCTCTACAGACTGATGGTGACAAGATATTTGGAAATACAAATAAGACAAAGTTTATGAGTATTCCAATATATGTGCAGCAAAATGGCATATGCCCACTTTCAGCTGACAGGAAGCTGTCTGCAGCTTTTTTAAATAGCAATACTGGAGAAATAATAATAGATAGAAAAGCAGGAGGCTAAATGGACAGAGTTAAGTCTGCAGTGCTTTAAAGAAGCATACGTGAACTGCAAGACATCATCCTGACAGAGGCCAGAACGCTCCAGGACAGTATTCCTGCTCCACCACTAGCATCAGCACAGAAAGATGCTTAAGCTCATGCTTAACTTCAGGCCCTCAGCTGACCCTAGTATCTATGGTTTATCAGTTTGACAGTCTGCCATTCCAACTCAGCTGACAACAGCCAAGCACAAGCACAGTATTTACACACTTAAAATTAGTCGTGCTCAAGTGCTTCAAGGTATCGGTTCCATATCCCACATCGTTGTTTAATTAAACCACCACGTTGCTCAGGTCATAGGCATCTCTGAGCACTGAGGAATGTCTAAATGACTGTCACAACTTGTTCCTCTGTTCCTAAAAATATAGCAGGAAGATGCTTTAAAATGTCAAAATGTTATGAACGATTTTGATGCATTTACCAGTTCTCACTATTTCAGCTAGTTGCTGTCAACCGAGTCTGAGTGTATCTGCCAGTCAAACAGATAGCGGATATCCAGGCACCACGGAAAAAGTTCTTGCATGCTGCTATGGATGGTATGCATTGCGCAGCATGTTACACCTCACGTGGTTAGATAGGACAAGTCACCACGTCTAAAGGCGTTAAATGTTAATACATTTGTCAAATATCACACGGTGGCCTCTTTGGCTGGCTTAGCTGTTGTAAAGCCATCTTGCTTTAAAAGTACCTTCATTTAAAGTTCTGCTTTTTACCTTGGCACGGTCTAAACTCCTACAAGTTACTGTTTGTGGCTGTGTAAATTTATTCCTGCAAGTTCAGAAGACACAGATGCCTGTTGGAGGGGGAGACAAGTATAGTCTAAATTAGAGCTGATGATTGCTGCTGGCGCTGGATCGGGAACGGAACGCCATCCATCACAGCACCTGCACCCTTTGAATTTAACCTCCCATAGCACCCGGTCCTTCCCTTCCTGAAGGGGCAACAAATCAAAAATCGCAGAGTCTTCACTTCCCTGGTCAAAACTTATTTCATCAACACCCTGCATCTAAACAACAGGATATAAAGCTGTTAGCAACAGCTCACTGCTGAACAGTGGTGGAACAGGGCTGAAACTGGATCAGAGCACGTTGGTGAGCTGGCTGTGCTAGGGCTGCACACTACCTGGTGGTACAGACCTATATTCAGATCATTTCAGGTGCTTTCCCAACCCCATTAAAGATTTTTTTTCTGTTTTTCTAACTTAGACTGTATTAATAGAAGTTTGCAATAGGATTTTGCAATGCAGGACAAAGTAGAATAGCCAAGTGTGTGCTCACTTTATATGAAAATGGGATTTTTTTTTTTTACTATGTTAATTTCATAAATTTTACTATGAAAAATGTTTTTTAATGAAAAAATCTCATTTAAGTACAATATTGTATTTAGAATTCTTTATTAGAATTGCATTTTGCTGTAATACTATCGCACGCTACACCAACAAAATATAATCCCACTTTGTCCCAGCACTACTGACTTAACTTACGCTCCTAGAGCAATCCTTCTGTGGACATTGCTTTTACGCCTCGTGATTGCTTTTTGCCTGGAGTAAATATGAGAATTCCTTAAGAGCTCAGATTTGCAAACACTTAGTGCCCTTCTCCTGAGATGTTCTGAAGATGAAGGTGGGCTGGCTGAGTCTGCTGCCCTGAGCTTGTCAGATGGCAGCCAACTCTCCCCAAAGACGGGGCAGTCACGTCACCGCTGTGCGGCACACAAGAGCTCCAGCTGCCCGGCGGGCAGGGTGGGCAGCAGCAGGGAATTGGGTCCTGCACCCCCAGCACACGCCCCGCAGCAGTTCTCAACTAAAATCTGTTACTAATAGTTATTGCACTGGAAATGGATTCCTTAGCTTACACTTCCTACTCAGAAATGAAAACCAAATTCCTTCTCTTCCACTGCTAAGCAAAGTATTAGCAAAAAAACACAACAAGAGAGGCATATGGGGAGCAGAAAAATGGACCGTCACCTGAAAGATCAATGGGGCATGAATTATTTGTGAGCCTAGCTATTTCTGCAAACACTACTGCATGTTACATCAAAGCCAAAGCAAAAAAAACCCTTGAAAAACAGTACAAAATAATTTCCCTTAACCTACTTCAGTCATTGACTTCTCAGGTGTTTCTTATAATGGGAATAAAAATATTTCTATCTGCGTCATTTCAAAACCGATGATGATGATGATTTAAACTCATCATTCCTTACGCATTCAAGACAACCCCAAAGTGTCACGGTATTTTCTGTATGTGTGGCAACATGCAGGCAAAGTGTGGGGTATTAAAAATGGTAAGTATGCTCTCCTTTAGTATTTCTTTACTTCATTTTGGTTACAAATGAGCTATTTCTGTATTATAGGATGCAGTTCATCGATACAGCCACAGCTACACAATTCTGCAGACAACCTCCAGGGAGAAGCTTTCTAAATGCAAAGCAGAGTCAGCACTAGGCCACTCTTTATAAAATAACATTACTTTTATGGAAAACAATCAAAATGGGTGGACAAAACACTGTACTGTGTGCAACAGATTTGACATGGCAGAAAGAAACATTCTCCACCCTGCCTGCGGCAAGTCCTTCGCCTGCCCAGAATCTCAGCATTAGAGGCATTTCCAAAGATGAATGGAAAACTCAGATCACAGAGGCCCTGTGACTCGCCCTCCGCAGGGCACGTGATGTGTAGCCCAGTATTAAAATCTCTCTGGCTCTTACGAGCCCTTTTTTTTTTTGCTAAAACAACCTTAAAAATTGCTGCACACTTATAATTTGAATGAAAGCAAGGCAATGACCCTGGGAAAAGTACCCAGGCCCATAATTTGATACAGCAAGGTCATGTTCTCTCTTTCTGTACAAGTGCTTGACACACTATTGCTAAAAACATGAATTCTGCTGTTTATCTACATCAGCCACAGTCAGATTATTTTAAGATAGTATTTTATCTTTTTTTTTTTTTTCCCCCATGATCAATTAGAAGTCAGTGGAGTTCTATTTTATCTGTTTGCCTGTAGCTGAAATGGAAAGCACAGCTGGCTTTAATTAGATCACTGGCCTTTGTCAAAACTTGCTAGGCCAACTCTGAATCCTTTCCTGCTTCTGAACGCCCAGTTTAGAGCACCCATAGCCAAGGTCCCTTTTGGTGGCAGCCTACAGCGAACCCATCACCTTACCTGCTATCCAAGTTTCAAGGAAAACAGTGCTTTCATAAATGTCAGGAGTCCAAACTTTGATTAGCTTAGAAAAGATCCACGGCTAGTTCTGCTGTGCTATGAACCGGGATTTCCAACTGCAGACGGACCTGGGCACCCAGTCTGTGTCCTGAAGTGCTGCAGTACCTGCCTGCCTTTCTCCTGTCAACAATTCTGGCTGTTGCCATCTAGCACAACTGTTTCAGTCTGAATTTCATAAATCACCATCGCTCTTGGTTATTTAGGGCGTATTCTGTAAGCATACAGCTTATCACCACTAATACGATTCACTATATCTAAATTAGATTAATTTCCCTGAGAAATCTTCAAAGTCACGGCACACTTCAGCTCCTTCACACAACTCAGTACACATGTCATAATTTAAGGTTAGCTGATGAAGATGTTCTCCCTTTAACTTCTAAAGTTTCACAGGAACAGAAAAGTTGGAACCAAGCTTTTTCCCTTACCCCTCGAGAGCTACCCCCAGCACACAGCGCAGCCCAGTGCTCTGTTTCCACGTCGTCTACATTTGAATTTACACCAATTTACCTTTATTTACACCATATTCAATAAAAGGGCAATACCACCCCTAAACCACAAACACCATTCGTACGAGAGGACGTTCTTGCTTGGGGGAAATCTGACTTCTCGTGACGTCTGCACACTTTTTAAGTGCACATGATCACCTAAGTATCATTTTCAATTTCAGTGAAAGCATGTATATGAGGATTAGACTGTTACGAACACTGCAGTGCAGATCTAAATAACTCGGTCTGCCAAACTAGTGTTACTATGGAAACAAAACTAATGTACTGTGACCACAGCTCCAACTGCATTACTTAAGACCATCTGGTTAAAACAAATATTTCTGTGGCACAGTATTTGTTCTTAATTGCATACTGATCACTTTTTTTAACATATGCCAATATATTATAGTTTATTTCTTCTTTTTTTTTAATATTATCGCACTCTGATCAAGTTTTTGCTCTGCTCTATGTGAATTTAGTCATGCTTATGAATAAACCCGTAAGCCTCTGAGTGACTCAAGGCTGGATGAAGGTAAACGGTCTGACGCTCCCCGTTCCCTCGCACCATGCTTTAAATGAGGTATCTCTTCCTATTTCTGGATCACGGTACCACCAAAAAAGGACTTTAGACTGTTTATTCTCCACTGGGAACACAACCATGTTGAACAGCGAAGCCTCGTGGCGAGCAGCACAGGTCCCATCTGCCTGGCTCCAGCTCTGGGATGGCACTGAAGGTGAAAGGCACCTTCCCCTGGCAGCTCCTCCAGCAGCCCCTTCCTCGAAAGAGGCAGAGCGCTTCCAAATTGTTTCCTTGCTTCAAAGCATTTTTCAGACTAATAACTCATTCCTTGTCTCTAGCCTGGAGAAATTTAATATTCTGAACTGAGATTTGTCACTACAGAAACTATTCTGATAAGAAATAAAATGCTTTTACAGCTAAATGCAGATTGGCCAGATCTTCAGCAATACCAGCACAGCAAGGTGAAGACCACCTTCCCTATCCGTTTCTAAAACTGGAAAACTATTTTATCCCAGGGAAAACATTAAATTAACAAACAGCTGAACTAGTAAAGAAGTAGATCCATTTCTTACTTCACTGCTTCGACAGAATGGGGATGGGGAATGGGGGTTGCGGTCAGTTGATCACGTTGTCTCTGTTGCTCCTTCCTTCTCAGAAGGACTCCCCCACACTCTTCCCCTGCTCCAGGATGAGGTCCATCCCATGGGACACAGTTCTTCACAGACTTCTCCAGCATGAGTCCTTCCCATGAGCTGCAGTTCTTCACAAACTGCTCCAGCATGGGTTCCTTCCACGGAGCACAGTCCTTTAGAAACAGACTGCCCCAGTGCGGGTCCTTTGGCGTCGCAAGTCCTGCCAGCAAACCTGCTCCAGCATGGGCTCCTCTCTCTCCACCGGTCCACAGGTCCTGCCAAGAGCCTTCTCCAGCATGGGCTTCCCACAGGGTCACAGCCTCCTTTGGGCATCCCTCTGCTGTAGCACAGGGTCCTGCATAGGCTGCAGGTGGATCTCTGCTCCACTGTAGACCTCCGTGGGCTGCAAGGGGACAACCTGGCTCACCATGGTCTTCACCACAGGCTACAGGGGAAACTCCGCTCCCGCTCCTGGGGCATGTCCTCCCTCTCCTTCTTCACTGACCTCGGTGTCTGCAGAGTTGTTTCTCTCACATGCTCTCACTCCTCTCTTCTGGCTGATGCCGTGCAAGGTTTTTGCCCCCTTCTAAAATCTGTTATCCCAGAGGCACTACTACTGTCGGTGATGGGCTCAGCCTTGGCCAGCAGTAGGTCCATCTTGGAGCTAGCTGGAACTGGCTCTGTCAGATATGGTGGAAGCTTCTGGTAGCTTCTCACAGAAGCCACCCTATAGGTCCCCTGCTACCAAAACCTTCCCATGCAAAACTGATAATTTTTTTCTTTTTTTTTAAAACATATATTGCCCTTTCTAACTCAAATCTATTAAAATAGTTAAGCATCCACAGAAAAATGAAGTTCATCAATATAAGTTTGTAAGTTCATCTATTTTTTGCAAGCTCTACAGAGTAACCGGGTTTCACAAAGACAGGCTTCCAGGCTGTGTCTGTGAGCTGGTTTACGAGTTGGAGGACATAAGACTTGAGAAAAATGGAACACGGTTGGTTTTGCAGTGCTGAAAGGAACCCATCGTTGTCCATTACAACAGCCATGTACTAACGGCAGAATGATTTTCTGCCTGCCACAGTCCCTGGCCATAGAGATATATTCATTCTTTTGGGCTCAGCTCAAGCATCCCTTAAAAACACGACTTGGAGAAGCAAATTTATTGTGGCACGGATTATTTATGCAGCTGGAGGTATAAAAAGCGCAGGGGTTAATACTGGCCAAGTGACCTGCAATCGTCCTTTGGCAGCTTTGCTGTATAAGGGCTGTGAGACCTGCAGTCAGGCAGGGGAGGGGGCTCTGCCCAGGAAGGCAGCGAGCCACCGCTTCCTTCCCTCCTGGCAGCAGGAGCTGGTGCTCCAGCAACACAGCTGGAGAGCTCTTCTGGCAAGAGCTGTGGTAAACACACAGCAGCTTGAAGGAACTGTGGATGATATTTTAAAGAAAACCCAGAGAGTAATTATTCTACTACTAAATTCGCTTGCATGTCTATCTGCACATTTTAACTAGACACACTATCATGGGATGTGGGAAGTTGTAAGGTCTCAAATGACACGTCGTGTTGCACACTGCTCTTGAGAACTACGGTAGAAAGTTAAGAATTCAGCTAAAGCCTCTACCAGCGTATGAAATATCTATCAAAGGAGAACACTAACGTTCTAAATTACGTGCTGCTGAATGCCACCACTAGAGACAGAAGAAGAAAAGCAGCTCTCAGTACAGAGCTCCTCCGGATCCCCCAGGGCAATGCTTTTTTGGAACAACCTTTACTCAGTCCTGCCACCATTCCTCTACTGTTTTTTCCTGAGAGGATGACTGGGAGAACTTTGGGGTTTTTTTAAAGATCACAAATGTTAAGGAAGCATAATCTTCCTAGTTCATAATTACAAGAGAGTATCAGATTGCCAACCACGTATCCGTCAAGCATTTCTCATCATTAAGAAATCAGTAATTGCAGGAGGAGATGATTGAAGGAAATCAGCCAATGTCTCATAAAAAAATCTATGTTGCCATTTATCAGATGGATAGAGGAAAGTGAACATCAAATTTTGGCTAAAGGCTGCAAGAAAACATCCCAGGAGCTAAATGCAATGTAATTAAGAGGTGATTACAGAAGAGCTTTACCCTACAGCATGGCATGCTAAGGCCACACCTCCTCCCCGTGCCACACACAGATCATCCTCGGGCCAGCGCAGCTCTCTGTTTGGCTGCTAGGAAGGTTTTCCCACTGGAGACATTTCCAAAGGGATGTGCTAGCGAGACTGGAGTCATCGGCCTCCCTTCTGCAGCCATGAGCTGCACAAACACAACTGTGCAGGGAGCTGGCTCTGGAGCTCAGGCCAGCAAGTGCCCCCTGTGGAGCTGCCCCCACCTTTACTCCGTTCCTCTTGGGCAAGCTTGGAAGAAGATACTGAAGTAAATTTGCTCCTCCACCACTGATAATTAGTGATGGAGTTGCTGCCATCTGATGGCTTAGTAAAGAGACGGGAAATGGGAGAGAGGAGCTACTCCAACTGCAAGACTAAAAGCTGAATTACGTTTGGCTGACAGAACGAAAGAAAAGTAAACCAAGTTCTGGGATACAGGAGATCTGAAGGTAGGTATCTGAGAGAGCTTTATGTCACAGGACAGGGAAAACGTCCAGCAGTTCCTATCATCTTTGCGAGGCTGCATAAACCTGCAGAATACTTAACGAAAGAAATCCTGTTATGCTTACCTATGTTTCCATTAACGACAAACATAGTTTATGCAAGACAATGGCGACTTAATTACATGTCACCTCTTCGTAAGAGCTTCACAGAATTAAACTACAATCAGCATCTTATCCACCACTCGCCCAGTCCCAGTTTCTCACAGAAACCTCCTCATGTGCTCTGTCTAAAGAAAGGAACTGAGGAATAGTTGGTGTTTGGGCTCTGAAGTGATTGAAAATTATCTTGGAAGGATCACTTTTGGATACAGCACGTAGGTGTCCGACATCAACGTGCAGGGAAAGAAAGGTGGCGGGGGGGAAACAAATGCAGGAGGTCTCTGCACCTTCCTCCTGCCCACCCAGGGCAGAGCTACAAGACTGTAAATAGCTGCCTTCAAACTAAATTTTTGGTTTCAAATCTCTTCAACACAGAGTATCCTACAGATTCCTCAAGTCCATTACACCTTCTTTTAGCATATCAGAACATGCATGTGACTGTGTTTATGGTCTGTCTTGGCATGCATCCCAGCACTGTGTGTGATGACAAAACCAGATCAGCTCTGACACCTCCTTTTGACACTCTGCTTTGATGTAATGAGCATGAGAAGGTCCCATATTTCATTCTATCCAGTTTTTCAGGTGGGGGTGATGGAAATAAGAAATTCTGTGGGCAGAACACAAGGGAAGTGCAGTGCCCACCTCGCCTGCCTGGGTCGAGAGTGTCTCCCATGAAGAATAGCTGCATGGACTCCCCAGCTCTGTCCACTCCCCAGCCCTCCAGCCATGTCTGCAACTGGCATCTCCAGCAGGGAGCTTCTGCTTCGCTGGAGGCAACGGAGACAACCCTTCCAGCCTTCATCCATTGGCTCTACCACCTCCAACACTTGGACTTTCCACCTCCCTTTCCCTTCATCTGCCTCTAAATCTCATTCCAAATTTCTTGTATTTAAGGGAAAGTATTTCAAAAAAGCATCAAGATTGCAGCTTATCTTCGGAGCGCAACTTCACACGCCACGGAGGCGCGAGCATACGCTCACATGGATGGAAACACTGCATGAGTTTTGCATCACTGCCCTGTGTTTTCTCTCAACTGCTGCTTCTCATTACCTACACTCAGGTTGCAAGCCCTTCAGTCCAGATAGCACGACTTGTCATGTCCGGGAGACAAACTTGCATCTGTCCCGCTTTCCATTTGCATGCACTTTTCTTCTTCTCTGCATACTCCTGATGTTGGTGTCACTGCCGACCGCCCGACTAACTCCGCTTTTTTGTGAGGGATAAGGACAAACACCGCAGTGAAAGTAAAGGCGAATCCGCACTAAAAAAGTACTTTATAAGATTAACATTATTGGATTTGTACTTGAAGGATTTCAGATGCTACCATATTACAGTTGCTTCCTTAGCAAAAAAAAAGAAGTATCTATTTTCACCCAAAAGCCAGAACCTTGGTCTTCATTTGGACTCCATCTCTACTTGTTCCTCTCCACCTTACGCCAAGAACAGTACCACCTGCACAGAATAATCCTTCAGTTGCACTGGGCATATTCACACACTAAGGGGTTTTAATAGGATTACTATGGTGTTCCTGGGGTTTAAAGAGAACAGTCATGCTCAAATAGCTGAGGAATCAAGCCTACTTGCAGATAAACAGGAAAAAAATAAGAATTTATAAGTAGCATTTCTATAAAGAATAAAACTTCTTAATAAATGAAAGACATGGGCTTTAGAAATTCCATACACGTGTACCTTATTTTCACTTTTTAGGTGTATGCAAATATCGGCAGTTATTTATATTATCACCTTTACAGATCTGTCACATCTCACAAACCAGTACACAGAAATTTTCCTTATTTTAATAACAGAAGGGGAATGCAGAATTTATAGTAATTTCTAATATCTGTATGTAAGTATAGTAAATATAGTAAGTGGCTGTTTAAGCAAAAATCTCTGGATGGCCTAATTCAGAAGCCTGCACTTGGACCACCCGTTTTTTAATAACATGCCTTTGGCACGCACGGTTGATTCCTGTTCAGAATACTTTAAAATAGAAAAGGATTAACAAAAAGTTAAATCTTCAGTGCTTGACACATGAAGATCACCAAGGAAACTGTAATTATTTGACTCAAAGAGAACAGCGCTTAGATTTAACGGCGAAACATGCACAGGATTCTTCGGGAGCTTTGCTTTGTTTGTATTGAAATGCAGCACGTCCGAACCCATCTCTCCAACTCCTGGAATGTATTTATTAAATATTTAACATACCTGTGCTCTTCATGACATATAAAGAAGACCCAAACATGTAGGTACTAATGAAAACTATTTATGACACTCTTCCCCTTCTTTCTCCCTACATCATGTGTTCGGAGCACCGCTCGTGTACTGGGAAACTCCCCCTCAACAGCCTGGCCCAGTGCTCCAGCCCATCTGAGGGAAAAGCAGCCACACTGGTCTAACTTACAGCCTGGTCTGTATTCACCCACATTCCACTGCATTCAAATATCCCGTCTTTAAAAATATATTAAAAAAAAAAAAAAATTCTCATTATTTCCCTTGCTTTCAATAAAACACTTTCCAACTGGATTGTGAATCTAAAAGCTGTTTGTGTCTACGCAACTTTAATTTTCCTGTAAATTCTCTGCTGCTAGGTTGACAATCTAAATGTATTTTTAAAAGAAATTTCACTGTTTCAACATCCAACACTTACACTTTACACGCTGCACTTAGTATAAAAAGGAAAGGAAAAAATATCAGCTGCCTCTCTTTGAACCTTTCAGTTAAATCCCAAAGTGACACACCCAGGGAGTTACTTTCTTGAAGCATGGAACACAATTTGGGTAATTACAGGCATGTCCAAGTGTCCAGAGGTATCTATTTCTGACTGTTAACATTCCAGAGAGCCTTTGCTCTATTGCAAACTTGACCTCTGCCACATAGTTACCGAGTTACCATTGTAAGCAAGAAGTATTTCATATCATGAACTGCAACAGCATTTCCATTTTGCTGGAATTGACCAAAACGTGCCTAGTGAGCCCTGATCTGCAGCCCTTTATCATTCAACAACGTTTTCATGTTATCCCAATGAGATTTTGAGTGGGCTATTAACAAGAACTGTAGATACCTGCCCTTGGACATCTCCAGGGCTCAAATACCTAACGAGCAAACAGCTGCAACCCTTTCCCCCCTGCACTGACAGAAGAAGCTGTGTTTAAAGACACACACCCTGTTCCTAACAGGAGGAATACAACTTGATGGCAGACGTAACGGAAAGAAGAATGGAAAGAAAGTGGAGAAGGGGAGTCAAGGTGACCAGAAGAAATAAAACATAAGCAGATAAAGGTAATAATCATGGGCGATACTTTTTAATCAGACTGAAAGAAAACACTCATGTTACTTGTTTTTTCCTAAATTCTCCTCAGCCAAAATTCCTTGCTCAGTACTTGCAATTCAGATACGCTGTGTAAAATATTCATAGGCTCCTCATTCGAGTATACAGCACAAAATGTGCCCACGTGGGTGTTGGTCCCAAAGCTTTTTCCCCCAGCATCGAGCAATCGCACCTACTTTTAGACACAATCCTGCCCACTCATTTTGGCAAAGGAGATCAGTGGTGAGCCTCAGCCCTGGGAACAGCTGCTGAAGGGAAGGAGCGATGGCAACATGAGCCCTGGCCCTGGAATCCATGGGATGGACACACAGAGAGGTCGTATTAGTGATGAATCAGACCTACTGATCAACGACTGCCAAACTAATCTGCGTTTGCCAGATGACACGTAAATCAGTATTCACCCAAGAGAGAGAAACTGGGATGAGTGTGTCCATGTACCTGTGCTGCAGGGCTGGGGCCTCTGACTTGGGGTTGGACCTGACTCTCAACCAGACAGTATTGTGACCATGGTGTACAAGCTGTATTTGGAGCACCCACCATCAAGCGTGTAACAAGATTACACAAGGGATTCTTTCTCTAGAGTTATCTTTCTCATGAACTTGGACTTGGGAGGAAGGAGGAGGAGATTTTGGAGGTGGAAGAAGGGCAGAGGATTAAGAGTCCCTTATTTAAAGTAACACATCTATTTATAAGTCATGGGGATGAACTGGTGAGACAGGGACCAGAAAGGTGGGCATGGTGGACAGAGAACTCTATTGTTGACTCAAAGGCTGGTGACCAGTGGTACAGACTTCAACCAGTGGCCAGTTTCTAATGGTATCTCTGAGGGACTGACATTGGCACCAACACTGACGAATGTCTTCCTGAGTACCCTGAAGAGTGGGACAGTTCACCTGGAGCAAGTTCGTGGATAGTACCCAGACGGTGGTCAACACGCAGGGCTATTATTCAGAGGGATCTCAAGAGGCTACAGGAATGGTCTGACAGGAGCTTCCTGAAGTTCAAAAGTGACAAATGTAAAGTCCTGCATCCCACAGAGAATAACTCTATGCAAATAGAGGGAACAGGAACTGACTGGCAAGGAAGCAGCTTTGCCAAACAAGACCTGAGGGTTCTGGTGAACCAAAGTGGGAAATGAGAGTCAGTTCTATGGCCTCATGGCAACGAAGTATGACTGCTCACAGGCTGTAGTAGCAAGTGCATTCAGTAGGCTTATGGCAATTATTATTCCCCTCTATCTGGCCTTTCTGACAACGCTACTAGAAGATTGCGGCCAGTCTCAAACAAGACTGTTAGAGGAGTGCAACAGAAGCCTAGACTGAGTCTGTGGTTCTAATCTGATCAGCTTCACTTTGTCAGTTACCTACATATTCCAGCCGACAGACCTGCATCAGGGAAGGCAGCAGCTCTATGGAACATTCAGGAAATAGCGAGTTTGGTACTCACTGCTCAAGGCAGTATTAAGGAAAAGCTTTTTTCAGAATTAAGCAATTTTTGGTTTGATTTCTGCAACGCTTCTATTTACTTATTCAGCCTGTTTGTATTGAAAAGTGCTCTACACAAATGTTTGCGCAAAGCTGAAGTTGAGCTAATGGCTACGGTCTCCTCAATCACGGACCAGAAAGTGTTACAGCACAATCATCTGATCAAGAAGAGAAATAACATGTTATTTATGCAATCGACCAAATAGCCAGTCTCTGAGCCATAAAAACTAACCATTTCATGGACTAGGTGTGATGAATTTTTCCTAAATTATTCCCAGGACTTAAACTGTGTGTGAAAACTCGTGGAGAAAAAAAAAAAAAAAAAAAAAAAAAAAGGCAAGTGGAAGGGAGGCAGGGAATACAACAAAAATACTTTGCTCCTCTACTATTTCTGAACACTAAAATAGTTGAATTCCATCAAACAGAGGTTCACAATAAATCCTTCGTGCAGACTGATTCATAATGCTGTTATCAATTCTTTCAGCAACAATCGGGTCATTTGCCCAACAGCACAGCTCTATATATCTTGGCCACCCCACCAGAATCAGAAGCCCTGGCAGTACAGCCAAAGTGGAATGAGGATTTGCACATTTCTTATTGAGGAAATTGATTTATAAAACATCCCCAACATTGTTAATAAGAAAGCAATTACTTTTTTTTTATGTGCTGCAATACTGCTACTGTCAGCATTAAAAAATAATCTTGGCTTCAACCTCCACATGATGAGATTGGTATATAACATGCTCGAGTTCCTCCTCCTTTGCTGCTTAACTTCTAGACTACGCTGAAGTTCCATCTTCAAAATTTTCTCCCCACCTTGAGGATTATTGATTTACTTAAAGGGGGGCGGGGGGTGGGTGTTGAGATTCTCACATAACTCGCCGGAGCACAGGGACGTAAACTAAAAAGGCAAATGCACAAGGTCAACAGCCCCACCCCTGAAGTCGCCGGTCTTTGGCACGAGGATTGCACTCCAAGCGATTCAGGAAGGTTGCCACCGTGGCAGTGAAATGCAGAAGCAGCCTCCATCGAGGGAGCTCCTCCATTACCTGGCTAGTGCTCACCTCTACAGTCAGTCCAAGTGCGGGATGGCACTGGCCATCGGGACATAATGCTCAAGAAGAGGAAATCATTAATTTGCTGTGGCTCACTGAGAAATTCGCCAAGACCTCAGTCAATGCTCTACTACAGTCACTGCTGTGTCGAAAACAAACGGTCTTCAGCAATGAGAAAAAAGCAAAACCATCTTCCATAAAACCCACAAAAAACATACTCTACAACTGCTTTTTCTGCTCTAGCTTAAAAATGTGATTAAAACTCTGTGTCTGTCTAAGAGTGAATGCACACACATTAGCACAGCATTTGTTGCATCAAACTGATGAGTTCAGCAACATCAGAGTGCATTACATGGTGGGGCTAAAACCAGGACACGGCTGGAACAAGAAAACCTTCACTCCTCACACAGCAGAGCAAGTTCTCAGCCAGTTCCTTCACTTCTTGGTGGTCTACAGCCCAGCCTGCCTTCCACAGCATGTGCCCGAACCTTAGATGTAATAAATAAAACTGATTTCGATTAAGGCCATTCCTACTGCATCCTGAAATGGATGGCAAAACTTAAACCTTGAGAATGGACAGGCTTAAGCCACCTTCTCACAACAGATCCAGAAAAGTCTGGTACAGAATTATCAAAGGTAGTTCAAAACCCTTTTCTTGCATCAACATCCCGTACAACTAAGAAATCACACACCTTGCCTTTGCATTTCCCTCTCCGGCTGTGAAGGGCATTTTTCCCCTCCCTGTTACCTGAGCTCCGTATCGACGGTAGTCACATTATCGTTTGCAAGATGCTCACACGCTGCAGGGACATGGGCCAGAAAAGCAGCACAGGCAGGGAGACAGCTGAAATGTTTACAGAGGAAGACGCCCCCTCTTCCCCAAGAAATAAACAGTTGTCTTCACAGAGAAATTAAGGACTCATTCCGATTTCTGTTCATGTGCCTCTCTTTTAACAGCAATGAAGAGATGCTATGTGACGCAAGTGAATTTGATTTTTATTTGCTTCTATTTAGAAAAGAAAAAAAAAACCAAAAACAAAAACAAACAAGGTTGCACAAATTGGTGATTGATAGTGGGAAAATGCATTGAAACAATTGCTGGTAGACATCAGGAGACTGCCCATCTGGCCCTGGCTCCTCCAGTGCATTCAGTGCTGCCAGGAATCCAAGTCTGTAATTACAGCTACTCGGTGCATGAAACACCCGCGCTCCTTTGCCCTCCTCTCTCTGTATTCACAAACTAAAGCCTGTCCTGCAGCTGGTCGCTTCCTCCAGAGCCCACAAAGCCTGAGCCACACGCTGTGTACACAACAGGGCACCCAGAGCCTCGGGGGACCAGCACCGAGATGCTCTGCCTTGGCTCCTGCCTCCTTGCCCAGTGCCCAGCTGGTCCTCACAAGCCTCCCACAGCCTGCCCATGCTCTGCAAAAGCTACAGGGACAGCACGGAGCTAGCTCTGGACAGGGACTGTGCTCCCGCAAACCAGCAGCCTGTGAGAAGACGACCCACTATTTCAAGTGATCTCATGACAGATCACTCGTCATGGGGCAGCCCACAGCCCAGTGGCAGCAGGGTCCTGCTGGCAGAGTGATCTGGTGGTGGATGAGGATACAGCAGACGAGGGGCATGAAAGCATTTTTATTGGACATCTGAGATCTAGCAACGATGGAGCACAGCTCTTCCACTTAGATTAACTGCCAGCAGCATTAATGGAATGCAAGTATTTAAGTTATGGCACAAAACAAGCACTGAAGGCAGACATTTACTCAGTCATGGAGGGCTAGAAATAAAACTGGGTTTTGTAACTCACAGTACCTAGCTGAGAAGCACAGCTCCTTGGTGATACTTTGACTTGAAAAGAAGAAATTTGAGTTACCTATCAGGTAGCTGCAGACAGTGCAGCAGCCTGTCCTCCTCTGTGACTCCTGGTTCGCAAGCTGTGACCCTTTTGCTATTCTGGTAAAGCTTCCAAAACTTTCAGAGTAATCCCCTTCCCAAATACAAAGCTCATGGCTCAGACTTAATCCCACCTGGAAATCTGCTCTGACTCCAGCCAGCAGAGTATCTGCCAAATGCCATCATTACAAGCAGGAAGATTTTTTTCTTTTCACATCTATCAGTGCAAACAGCCAGTTTAAGATGCGCTCGCTGGTGGAACCTAGGCAGCTACAGCAAAGCTCACCAAAGCACTCAGGTATCGAGACATAATTGCAGAAGATGCTGATCGTAAGTGCATCTGGCACTCCTCAGCCCGACCCCCCTTTCCTGAAAACGGGTGTGCGAGCCAGAGACGCCAGGAACACGGGCACTGCAAGTGCCACTGCTACAGCTCTGGGAAGTGCTCCTGCCTGGGAAAGGGCTACAGCGGACGTCGGCAGTATCTCAAGCACACAATAGTGCTTTCTGTTAGTCAGAGTCCATAGGAAAAATATGTTTTACAGGGGAAGTTATTTCAAAAGAATGCAGCAAACTGTGGATTATGAAAAGGAAAATCCCAGGAAAACCCCCAAAATTCCCATCTTTGTCAGCAGACGTGGCTGTTGCATTTCATCGCATCAACATCTGTGGAGCTTCTAGCATTATATTCTGAAATTACACAATCAGTCTTTGTATTGCCGCTTGACGTCTCAGATGGTATCACGGCCCTATTCTGCAGGATGTATAAACGTAGAGAGACATCAGGTTGGGTTAAGGAAAAAAATAAGCTAGAAATTGTGAGTAGAAGAACAAAAATCCTGGCGGCAGGACAGAAACTACGAACACCGCTGTAGCATAGCCTTGGCTCATCAATGCTTTCATACTTCGCTGGCATGTAACTTCATGTGGTGTGTGTTACACTCTGATATTTTGCCATTCTGAGGTTAGAGAATTCCTGATTTTGGCATCTCAACACATAAAATAATAATGCCTTAAACTCAAAATCTCTTCCTGATGTTTACAGGCGTTGACCGTAGGTGCGTGTTTATTTCCTCCACTTCAGGCTTTGCAGAACAATTGCTGCAATTTTTTCAGTGAAGAGACAGCTAACGAATTAGTATCAAACATTGGGAGATCAATTTTCACAGACCCCACTGCTTGATAATTTAAATGCTAAGTACTGCAGCCAATTAGTCTAGACTGAAGTATCTGACGGGGGCAAAATTTAGGTTAACAAATACTGCATAATATTATCTGAATACCATGGAGCAGACTTCCTACAAAGATGGATTCTGAATCTGCCCATTATACGAAACAGGTGCAAAGAGCGCGTGGGAGAGGTGAGTTCATCCCTCCCCTAAATGGCAGTGTAAAATAAAATTAGGATATAAAATTTGGGGGTGTCTCACGGGGTAGTTTTTAATTATATACTTAGCAGCATCTTTGCATATAATCATTACCTCAGCCTCCTCGTTTGCATGCATATATTCTTTTGTGCCACGATCAAAGAACAAAGGTTAAATCCTTCTGAAACTCTATTCAGGCAGTGAAAATTGAAAACAGCTATTTTGAGACTTTAGGCCTTTTTGTGTTTTTCAACTGTCTGTATAATCTGCTTAAAATTCCGGTTACTTATGAAATGGTGTAGTCATAGAGTGACACTTAAACAACTGCAGCACACAGGTGAACTAGCAGAGCTTTAAGGAGGCCCCTTCCAGTGGTGCCTCCCACAGTAAAGAGGGAGAAACAAAACGTGGTCTCCAGCTGGGACACGGGCTAGCTGCCGGAGGGCTTCCACCAGATCTTCACTCCTCCCATTCCACTCCCTCACCCAGTTTTGGTTTGCAAGTAAGGGTTTCGTATGGAAAAACCAGAACTGTTGTGCAGTCCTCTGTTGCCACACTCACAGCACTCAAACAGAGTCCATAGTTTTCTGAAGCACAGACTCAGCTGCAGTGACCAACGATACACAGTAGAGATGGGGAAAAAAATGAGTTCGAGTCAGATCAGCAGTTAAAATAATGAAGACTTAACATTAGGAGGATTTGACCATTTGGGGGATTTTTACATATGATTTAAGATAATATCTTTTCAGATAGAAGAATTTGCTAACTATCAGTTATATTCATATAGTTTTATAGAAATACTCCACAAGAAAGGTTTGTTCTTCTACAAACACATAACTTGTATGCTCACAACGTAAGATTCAAGTAGATCTGGAGCCTGCAACACCCCAAGGAGTTCTACAGTCATGCAAACGGGAGAAGGCACAGAGGCATCCCAATGGCACAGCACGTTCGGAAGAGACCCTGGTGAGAGGAAGGCCACCAGCACACTCCCGGCGTGAACCGAACAAACCAAGCTCTGGGCTGCATCAGCAGTACGGCCAGCAGGTCATGGGGTGATCCCCACTCACCCCACTTGGCCCACACTGTGACCACCTTCAGGCCTCTCCCAGTTCCATGCGGCATGAGGGGGAAGGGAGGAGGGTTCAGAAGATAATTTGGGTCTGAGGCACATGATCAGCAAATGGAGGGAGCTGGGCTTGTTCAGAGAGAGGAAGATGAAGCTGCTGTGTGGCCTGCAAATATTCCAAGGGACCTCACCATGTATGGAGAGATGCAGAGAAATTGCATTGGCCCTTTATAAATCAGAGAAGCAAAGTGAAGTTGTGAATATGTCAGTAGGCCAGAAGGGCTACAATAAGGAATCCTTTCCTCATAAAGTCATTGTATGAATAAGGCTAATTCCAACCTAAGCAAAGGAGCGGTGTCCTCAAGGACCAGAAAGCTGCAGCAGATATTTCTGTCGCACCACAGGCCATTATGAAGAGGATGGCAAAGTCCAGCCTTTCTCAACAGACCCATGGCTTAGTTTTGCCACAAGATGTATCTGAAATTTCAGTTATCAAAGGGCTACTGGGATTCTCACTGAAAGTTAACTATTTCCCATTATGCATGCATAAAAAGCTGCACAATGGGTGAACTGACTGGAAAACACTATAATGCGAGAAATAAATGGTTCTGACTCTAGAGAGCTAGTCACTGGGCGTGTTTTATCCTTTTATGATGGGAGTCCTCTGGATAGATTCGTTCAGTTCAGGTTTAGCCTACATCAGATTTTCTGAGGATGAAGTGAGGATGATTCAGGAGTGACACTGTGAGATACACTGTTCAGCTTCAGCCTCTTCCGTGGTCTTCCTTCAGAACAGTCGGAGAGTAGGAATGAGCAGCAGCGAAGGAAGCCCAGCAGGATGTAAAACACCAGATGAGACTCTCTGTCTATCATGCTCAACATTAATAGCTTCTTGAAAAGAAAGAGGAATTTGAACATCCTCCTTGTCATGCTCTGCCAAGATCCTATTTTGGATAGGGATGTTGGAGCATTTCTTTTTACTCCTCCAACTCTGTCTTTCTTTTAAGTAATGCTTCCACCATATGGTAGAAGTAGTCACAAAAATCACAGGAAAAAGTCATCTGGATATTCAGTCGGCTGCTGTTCCCAGAAATGATGGCATCCTCAGTCATATAGGAAAAAGGCAGTAAGAGCAGGGCTTCACCTGCAAGTCCAAAGGTGCTCTGGCATCCTGGCCCCTTCAAAAGAGTATCTGAAACTAGGCTAAAATCTTCAACTACAAACCAGCGTTTCACTGAATATATGAACTGTGAGGTTACAGGACACCCAGCTGCTGTATTTGCCCCCTCCCATCTAAATCCCAAAGGTCTGACTTCTACAATTGCTGTGTCCATACACAGACACAACCCTCCACCTGATGGAGGGCTGCAGATGTTCAGAGACAGCTGAAAACCAGAAGGAACAGCATATAAAACAGTAAGAGAAAAACAATCCGAAGGGCAGCACGCCATGCTGGTCTGCACTACAGCAGCTTTACTGTAAATCCTTTCCCCTCTTTTTCACCCGTAGCAACTATCAGTATGTCGCTCCCTTGACCACAAAGCCGCACAGGCATGTGTCTCTGCCTTCCAACACCCTCTCAGTGGTTCAAGTTCCCTGCGCAGCTGGCATTCTAGGAAGGCAGAAGTCTACAAAATATACTCCAAGTATAATTTAAACCTCTTTCTAAAGCATACAAAGAAACAATTCAAAATGCTAGAGTGACGTATAGTTCAGCCTAGCGTTGCAGGCACTGAGAGATTGGTGATGAAGCAGATGCCCCGTGTGGCCTTTTCACTATCCTGTACATAAAAAGCAACTTAGAAAAATACACATAAAACTTGAACTTCTTCCTCCTCACCGTGGCAAAACTTTATTGTGATGATCTTTCATCACTTCAGAAAAAAGCGAAGGCCATAAAACATACACTAAGAGGAAACTAATCAGACCTTGTACCTATGCAGGAAACACAATGAGATCCCTTTCATTAAAGCTATTTCTAACAGGTAGCCTTTCTTATCATTAACCAACAATCAGATTATATTGCAGCCAAGATTCAGACTTTTAGTATCTGAATGGAATTGAATGTCTACTAAAACCACGCGATGGCCGAAAGCGTTATAAGCAGCCACGTGCTCGCAGCACCGGCTGCGGCCCTGGCAGGCCCAGTCATCCCCCCAGTCACGCGCTGGCGGGAGGGAGGGAGCACTGCAGAGGGAAGACCACGGTTAAATCGTTAGCAGGGGCTCGAAGCGGGAAGTTGGCCGCATGACCTCGCAGCTCTGGCCACTGAGGAAAATGCAGTATTTATGTAATCAGATGCTACTGATGTTCTTCAGGGTGTGGTTTTTTAATGAGATGCGAAGCATTCCACGTGTAAGAGGCCAACTATAAAAGTCAGGAATTCCTGTCAAAAGGTGTGCTGTTCCTAAAAGCACCCTCATTAAAGGTGAGCGAATGACTCTCTACCCCCAAATTCCTTGCTCGTGCTGGTCTGATAGGGATATCTTTCCTGCACTGACAGCTTTAGAAAGACTCCACACGAGTATCTGAGCAGAAGGTGTGCAGCTGCTTTGCAGTACTCCTCTGTAACACAGCACCAGGCTCACAGATGCTTTCCTGGTGAGCACTGATGCCCCAGCTAACGGTACAGCCCCAAACTTTGGCATTCCCTCCCTCCAGCAGCTACACCGAAAATGCGTTTTCATCAGAGGCACGGAGGTGACTTCTGCCCAGCGGAGGAAGGGAGGCTGGATCCCCACAGGGTGCTGCTTCCCCTTGGCTCAGCTCAGGGGCCAGAAAAGCAACTGAGCGACGCCGTGTCTTACAGAGAGCTGGAGGAAAGAGGCCAAGACACTTCATAAAGGGATTTTTCCCAGGTTCAACTCCGTATATCCATCGGCAGCTTCCCACGACTCAGAGTAAAGCTGAGCCTGCCTGGTGTGGCTGCAAACCCGGGATCCGCACAGGCTGACGTCCTGTCCCGGGCTTCTTTCTCTGGGCAGAATCCATCTGTCCCTCCCACCTCCACCTCCCACCTTATCCACACAGGCCCAGTTTGCTTTGAGCAGCTGGGTTCTCCCTCCCAGAAAGGTATCTCTTCAGAGGTTTAAAAGCTTGGCAGAAATCAGGGCATACTTTCACAGGGAAAAAGAAATAAAAAGGTAAAAACCCTCTCATGGGTTACTGATACAGCAAAAGGAAGTATGATTTTCATGAGCAAAACGAAAGTCCTCCTTGCTCCTCATTTCAGAACTAGCTGGAACAGTGTTGGAAGTAGTTTTCACACTAGAAGCTGTTCCTGATGGAAATTTTGGGGTAGCCAAAATTAAAGGAAGCTGTGCTACAGCTTCCAAAGGTATTTCCACTGGTTTCATTACCCCTATCTCTATGTAACACAATGCCCTTACAATTATTAAAACCACTAAAATGGGTCTAATTTTCCTTCTGTTTCTAAGGAAGTAGACAACACTCACCAAAACCAATTTCTTTAACCAAAATGACACTTTGGACATCCCATTATAATTTGAGAACCACTTAGCTTACCTTCCAATCACCACCCTCTACATTTCTAACCACACAGAACACAATGCAGCAGAGGATGACCCAACTTAATGTTTTCTAAGCCTAATCTGCTCTGTTTTCCGAACTTGTAGAAAAGAGACCTGCTAAGGACCTCAGAAAAAAGAGTTATTAATTGTTTCTAAATGTTTATCAGAGGAAGATAGGCCTCAGATCACTCCAACCTTAATAACTACTGCCAGAGTTGCTTTCACCCATTAGCAGTTGTCAACAGATTGTTTTTTACTTGAGTGGCAGCCGCACTCAGCTTCACTGAACGCATCTCCCTGGAAAGAACCGCAAGAGTTTGCAAACCTCCACATGCAGAAAACTAACGCCATGGCTGCAGCAACACGCACTTCAAAACCGGAATGTAACCTGCTCACAGAACTTCAGGATCTATCCTTGGTCGTCTGCTTTTTAGTAATTCCCGTTGTCAGGCCATGTATTTGAGTTGGCAAGAAGAATACAACTAACATCCTGAGACAGCAGAATTTTACATGAAGTACATAAATAAAATTAAAATGCTAAAAAAAAAAAAAGAAAAAAAAGAATGGGTTTTCTTCTAAGTATAGCACCAGTTCTTTTTCAAAGCCCTAATTTCAAGAAGTAACTTGACACGGCAGATCACATTAAGGCACGGAGGAGAACAGCTTTTCAAAAGGAAAAAGAAAGCAAACTATCCCAAATCTCTCCCTTTCCTGCTGGGCTATTTACTTCCTAACCAGAGCAGTGGCAAGGGTTAGGTAGGCAGAGCACCAAGCTGCTACCCTTGTGGTTTCACCCATTTCTCTTATTTCTCTTGCTGCAAGATGAATTTTTTTTTCCCCCCCTAATTAATTCTGAAATTGAAACTAAATTGAAACTGAAGGAGGAGCAAGATGAGATGAGAGGTATCCCTGCCCTTTACACACACTGCATCCCGGGATGCCTTGCAAGCAGAAGTTTGCCCACACTTCATACAGCAATGCGCACGCTCGGCACTGCACCGGAGGCTCAGGCTCTAAGGAGGTACCTGGGGGAGGGCAGGAGCCTCCCTCTCCCTCCTCTCCCTGTCCCTCTCCCTGTAGGGCAGGCAGAGAGGAGACGGAGGTACCCACCATGGCACAGTCAGCACAGGTTTCTCGTGGTAGACTGTGCAAATTGCTTTTTTCCTCTTACAACATTTTTTTTTTTAATTGTTATAAAGAGTAGTTTTACCTCATGAACACAAAGCCTGGGGTGAAGAGAAGGGAAAGGACCAGGGAAGGAGGATGCTTTTGGAGTAATGGTTTGACAGCTGGACCACCAAGTGTCTGCTATTAGTACACATTTATCTTAAAGAGGAAAGAAATACAACCAAGCCAGTAGCACAGCTATCGGTGGCTAAGGGGAGCAGTGTCCCCTGGCATATGGAGATGACTCTCCTGCTCCATGCAGCGTCTGGGTCTGGGCTCAGAAGCACGAGACCCTTAGTTCCCTCCTCACGCTTCATGAATCACAGAACGCCACTGCTTTGCAGAAAGTGTCTGCAGATGAAGATCGGTTGCCAAAAATGTGATAAATTCAATCAGACAGGCTCTCGTAATTACCAGAGAAATCTGTATACAAAGGAGGAAAGCAAACTATGCTCCCTGAAAAAAAATAAACCAACCAAACAACGTATATAAAAACAAGACAAAGGAAGCTGTTGTTGAAATGAGACTTGCCAGTTCCCAAAACATTTGATTTTCTCTTTTCCCTCAGGCTTTTAGAGTGTAAGTGAATACCATTTTCTGTAAAAGTAAAATCATCTCTCTTTCCTCTGTCATTTGGGAAGAGAGAAAAATAAAAAAATTAAAAAAATAAATCAGCCTCTCCTCCAAGCTCTTTATGCCCCAAGCCGCACACATGAATTTCAAGAAGAGGTAATTGCCCATCTGAAAATACCCGAATTCAGAAAAAAATGTACTGCAAAAGTAGTAAAGGCATGCAGTTGTCCTGCACCTAGGCACCAGCAGCAGAAATTAATAACCCAAAACTTGTTAGAGCTGGCTGCCCAGATGGCTTCGGGCTGCAGGAAGAGAGCAGCAGAGCCGGAGGATGGCCTGAAAGGCCGCGTACAAACTCCAGCAACCCTGGAGGAGTTACCTTTAAACAAACAACACTGAAGATTCCACTGGAATATTTCTGCCATGTCGCTTAGCCCCTCCTCTTCTGAGGATTTTGCACTTTGCAGCCGGTGGTACCTCCCTGCCCTCCCCCAGCATCCCGCGGCAAACCACGGTCCCCGGCGGGAAGGCAGCAGCATCCCGTGGACAGACCCTCCCATCCCCTAGACAATACTCATAGTACACGCTTTCTGGTTGACATTCTCTCTCCACTGAAAGCTGAGCTGAGAAAAATTACTCTTTCACCTCCTGGCTGCTTCCAGTGGAAATCATTAACAGTAAATTGTTTGGTTTATGACCTCATCCCACTTTACTTTAAAAATAAATAAATAAATAAACAATTGTGTTGGTGTTTTGTTTTGTCTTGGTTTTTTTTTTTTTCCTAATTACACCTTGAAGTAACTCTGAGTCTAACAGCTGCCATTTAGCACCTCTGTGAAGAGCAGAAGATCATTACATTGCCATTTCTCTCTAGTTCAGGTTTGTAGTCCGGATTTTCCAGAGGATCCCACTCTGTTCAGCTCCGTAGGTGTACAGGTTTTACTGGCACTTTCATTAGCAATAATGTAACTAACACACCACTTCAAAATGATGCCAGCACGCCAAAAATGCAGTACTGCTGGAACTCTCAAGCTATTTCATACTGCAGTCATGAAAGAAACTGCATCGCCAAAAAATGTTATTGCTATTACCTGTGAAAGTCATCACTGTGAGGCCAAGGACTGCGGGAAGGCAGCAGCACACGCCAGCAGAGAGCCTTTCAAATACACTGTCTCTAACAGCGCGTCAGCCTCCGCCAGCACGCACCGCATATTAACCACAATGATTTCCTCTTCTTGACAGAAATCTCTCCGCAGAAATTTACTCTACACTAAAGCCTAAAACTGATTTTAATGGTACAGACAAGACATAAACAGAACGAGTTTATCTTCTCACAAAACCCACTATTGCAAAGCCAACCCAAGGGTTTCAAAACGCATTAGGAAAGAGCGAATTCTGCAAGGCAATTCCTTTCATTCTTCCCAGTTTCAGAGGATGCTTTGCTGACATTTCTAACTTGCACGCCTGTTTTTCAACTTGCTTCAAAAATGGATAAACAATCTCAAGAATGACCCCGTTCAGCATCTGTGACCTTGCGATGGCCAACACTCGCGCAGGTTTCTATGCTCCCAATTAAAACATCTGCACAGTCATTTGCAAGGCCTACAAATTTGGAAGTCTTCTGACAGACACACGCTGCACAAGAACAAAAATTATCTTTACACTGATTACACCGTATCTTGCCCAGGCTCCGTAACCCGCCCCCAGAACGGAAGGTTTAATGAATTGGTAGGAATTGTTTTTCACCTTGACGCTTGTAAACAGAACGGAACGAGTGCAGTTTTCTCAGAAAATAAATTGGTTAATGGAACTAAATATGATGTTTTGGTACATTCACACCAGAGCATCAAAGGTTGATTTTACTTTTTAATATTGGACGGGTATGTTTATTAAGCTGCTTTGTTAAAATATTTTGGCACATATCTGCCAGCAGTTTGAGATGAAATGCAAAACACTGATGTAACAACATTTTCTGTGAGACGTGAAATAATCTGGCAGACTCTTCTCTCCATTATATGAAAAGACATTCAACTACAATATCTCTACTATTAGATACATAATGCTTTCTGAATTAAACACGAGTGCTTGAAATCTTCTTCCTTTTCCAGTTAAAAAAACCCAACAAAACAGCAAACAAAACGTAAACCACCCCAAGAAACCCAATTTACATTGCCAGCTTGGTAACATTGCCTGGCTGTATCATCAAGCTCTCTTCCCAGACCCACAGTCATATATTATAAACCTCTAGGAAACACAGCAAAGAATAGTACAAGAAACCCTCCACAACTGCAGAATGCAAAGCAAGTATCCTCCAAGGCAGGAAACTGAACTCCCAGGGCTTGTCCGGTTCTGATGCTTTCCAGCTCTGTGGAGCTGTTAATTTTTCTGCTCTTTGATCTAGCCGTTGGAAGCTGGTGTGGGAGGTATTATCTATTTGATGGATTTTGCCTCCACATTGCAGCCAAAAAATGATGATGAGAGGGGAAGGAAAAAATAAAAACTAACATCTCATGTAAATAGTCTCAGAAGATGCAATTTACAAAAGAAGAAACCTGCCAGCCACAAATTAAACCACACCACGTTTAATCTGAAATAGGATTCAGATGAACCGCATCATTAACTACATCTGCTAAGAAGTCAGTCGGTGCTCTTAGAATGAGTTTCCGCTAGGGAAGGCTCCTTCGCGCCCGCATCTCTGCCGCGCGCTTCCTGTGGTACAAACACGTGCCGACTGCGGCCTCTTGCTTCAGACAACGGGAGAAGACGGAAGGCAAAGAGAGAAATGTACTAAAACGGGTCCACCACAAGAAATTATACAATCTTATATATGATCTAGACACTCAATGAAGGGGGAGAAAAAGAGAAATGAAGGCATTCAACAAATGACTCCTAGATATATATGCAAGAAAACCTCACCACCTCAAAACCCCAAAATAAACAACTCACTCCCATTGTATTATACTGCCAGGACTGCCAAGCAAGTCCACAGATATTAATAAAACTATGTAATTGTTTAGACTGGAATGAAGCACAGCAATAGCTAAAATACTTTGCAGAGGGGACCCAAGACTATTAAGCCTGCTCTCAATTTCAAGTTTGCTCTCAGATGCTCTGACGGTGTGTCTAAAAGCAAACAGAACAGGCTTTTTATTTAACTTCTTCTTAAAAACTGATACCATAAAGCCCAAGTAAAGCAAAAGGAATAAAAATCTACTCCCAGGTTGCTGGACTGAGAGGGAGGGTAGAGTTTGTCTCTAACTTTTTCAGTTACTCAGGAATCATATAAACAGCCCTTAATGGTTTTTGTTTTCCGAGTTGCTTCTTCCAACACTGAAGTTGTCCTATACACGGAGGCCTCTCTGTCTAAAGAACAACAGAACTGCAGCAGGCTGCGTCCTGTACCTGCCCTATGTCTGTGGGATAATAATGTAAAACCAAATAACAGCACCCCTGACAGGAAAGGAAGAGTTATTTTAAAATTAACATTTCAAATTTCAGTTGAAAATATTTGGTCATACAGAAGGAAAAAGTGCAGTTCTTCCCAGACTACAGGGAACCCAACAAACCACTGAACATCTGCTTCAGAGGCAGCAGAACAGTCACTGTGTGTCCCAGCTGATGAATGACCTATGCAAACTCTTCCCTGATGTTACTTAGCAATAACTTATTCAGCCTCTTCTTTGAATAAAGAAAGCTTGTCAGCAATCGAGGGGTTAAATTCCTCTTCTCATCTTCCTCCTCTCCTCAGCTTCCCACACAAGACTGAACCTATTTCATAAATGAGAGCTGTCCTCCTACGTAAGATTTATATTAATAAAATCACTTTTGAGGATCACAGGCTCCATCTATCCTGGCACAATAAGCAGTGCCAGGGAATGTTCCCGGGAGAAGGAACCTGACCATCTACCATCTCACGATGGGAGATGGTCCCTGGTGGCGTCTGGCCCCAAACAAAGCAGCGCTCTCCCGAGCCAGTCGCTGGCCCAGTTCTGGAGTAGCTCTGCCCACTCATCAGTTGGGATGTGACCAACCCATTTTAGAGTGCAATAGATTCAGCAGTGCTGGCTGGGGTCCTCTCTGCTAGCTGCTCCAGAGCAGCCGCAGCGGTTTCGTGCACCAGCAAGTCCCAACAGCAGACCACCAGCATCACACAGCGTGCGCCAGGCTTGGGTGGTTTATACCGAGTTGTCTTTATCAGTCCTCTGTACAGCTGCTGGAGAGCAGCACCAGCTCCAATGGCACACGGTGCCCACAGATTCGCTTCTCCCCTGATTCTGGACACCCACCACTGTCGGGGCTGCCAGCAGAGACAGTGCAATGCAACATGGTGAGTGGTCTCCCGTGGTCCAGGGAAAAGGATCTGCAACCAACTTGGTAGCACTTCCTCACAGAAAGGGCGATTAGACACTGGAATGGACTGCCCAGGGAGGTGCTGGAGTCGCCATCCCTGGAGGTGTTTAAGGAAAGACTGAATGTGGCACTGAGTGCCATGGTCTAGCTGGTGCCATGGTCTAGGCTCATAGGCTGGACTTGATGATCCTGGAGGTCTACTCCAGCCTCAGAAATTCTGTGATTCTGTGATTAAAAACCCAATGAGTTTAACCCTGGGAAATACATTCTAGGAAGAAGCCTGAGTGACATAAAAGTAAACCATCATTTGCCAGGGAGTTTGTGAAGACAGAAGGCAGGCTGTAGTGCGGCTGCCCACCACAGCTGCACCGAGCAGGCCGACCCCGGCTTTCAGCAAAGGCACTCAAAAACGCCTACCTAGGTTGTAACTCTTTAGAATGACAGATCGAGGTCCTTTCTGAACCTTCCTGCACCCCGAAATGCTTTACTGTACTTCAGAAAGGTCAGACATACATTTAAATGTGCTACTTGATTTGATTCCATTATTTTGATAAAGTACAAACATTAAGAGAGCAAGACAAGTGATCTGAGGGCATTTCTCTCCTCACCAGCTTGCAGCACTCAGTCCTGTATCACTCCCAGGTCTCTAACCCCTATCCTGTGGTCAGAGGTGTCTACAAAAGCTAAGCACTGGAATAGCTTCCAGTGAGTCTGGTTTTAACAAGAACTTCTAACAGCGTTTTCTGGAGCACCTGAAGTGAAGGACAGCGGGGGAAGCCACATGCACAGGGACCTCCAATACAGTAGATGAAGGTGCATAACCCACATTCAGCCCTTTGGATGTGATGAGCTGAGCACCAGTGGTACTACGGTCAGGAAAAGACTGGCATTTCAGCTGGATAGCCAGTGGTGTAACTTACAGAATCAGGCCACGGGAGCACCAGGCTATTCTGGGCTATCACAGATAAGGTGCAAAACTTGAAGGTGTTACTGCCAAGTCCTACCACTGTTTCCCAAAGCCCTCATTAGCCCTTCTGCTGGAGGCCATGAAAACAGCACAGTGTATGCCCCAGCATCTCAACCTGTCCCTGTGAATTTCACCAGGACGTGCTCTAGCGGGATGGTGAGGTGCTGATGGTTGGACGCAGTTATCTTAGAGGTCTCTTCCAACTGTGACAGTTCTGTGGCTCTGTGATTTTCTAGCTCTGCAGAGCAGCGATGCTGGCTTCCCTCCTCCCGGGCTGCAGTGCTGGCAGAGCCTGATCTGGCTGGGTTCAAGGAGAGCTGGGATCTCCTGCCGAAACCCACCCTCTGTAACCAGTCAGAGATGAAGACACATCTCTCAAGAGACGGCAATTAAACATGAGATTCTACTTTGCTGGTTTTAAGCATCACACCACGCATGTATTAACACCTTTTCTTCAACACTACATGGTGTAAAAGGCAGCACTATATCATATAGCTTTGGATAAGAACGCTCAATCAATACGAGTACAAGAACATTATGTAAAAGCACAGATAATCTGAAAAACATGATCTAAAAATTCAAACTCAGAGTGAAATGGAGTTTTCATCTTCCAGATGACCAGTATAACACAAAGTGAGTTAACTGATCTGACAAGATGGATTACAGCTGGCCCCTTATCTCTTGGCCTGCTTAGCAACATGAAAGGAAAAGAAAAACAATGCATTAATTGATGGTGGAGAGCGTTTTTCTTCCTAATGGTTTCCAGCCAGAATTTTTGAGTTTGAGCCATTTCCCAAATAATGGCTAGCATTTGTGTACACATTACTTTCTTTCATGTGACAAGGAAATGTAATTTTTCTTTGAAAACATTCTCATTAAGGAAGCAAACCCCTTCCCCCTCTCGCAGAAGCCTCTGCACCCCATTCATAAGTGTGACACAGCGCAATCACTTTGAAAGTCCACAGGAACCGCAGAGCCTTTGGAAACTCCCACAGCAAAGACAGAGCCTTGTTCCTACTCTCCGACACCCTCTATTAGATCAGGTCTGCCCAGTATTTTAAGGTTATTTGCAATGCAAGAACCATCAGAGATCTCAATCCGACTGGGAGTTATTCTGGGAAACGCAAAAAGATCAAAGAAACGAATGATTATTATAAATAACTGAAAGAAGCAGGCATCATAAATACAGTCATAATATTACATAGGTTGATTATATGCTCAGAAGTCACTTGGAGTGTTTACTTCCTCTGATAGAAGCTTTTCAGCTCCGTTTCACAGAGCTCTTTCAACAGAAGGAAATGCACCAAGGGAGTTGCAGATGACTGAGCTCCTTACCACCCTCGGTGCCCGGGGAGATGTGAGCTGCAGGGATGACAGTGGATGAAACTCAGCGTGGGGAGGTGAGCGGCAACACGTGCTGGTTGAGGTACCTGAGATTCTCCTGTCTACAACTAACACGCAGATCCTCAGAAGACAAACTCCCCTGCAGAAGGGCTCAGTGAAAGTCTGTAGCCAGTGCAAGCTATGCCTGCTGGAAGCAGAAAACAAACACCTAGCCAAAAGAAAAGAATCGAGAAGGTGTGTCCTGTAAGTCTGTGCCACACTGCGACGTCTTGGGTTAAACAAATCTATCTGCTTGAGCCTCACTTTTCTTGCCCTCTGCTGAGATATGGCTCAGAGGTGCAGCAGAGAGCACGGTATCTACCTGACACGGGGGTCTGAGCTGTTGCCAGAACAGAGACCATTTAGCACAAGAAGAAGAAATTACACAGAAGAAATTAACACAGAAGAAATTACAGGGTTTCTTTGTTAAACTGTTCAGTCTCCCCAGTCGGGCTGCACCCCGGGAGAGGCTCAGTTAAAAACTAAAGGCAACCGCAGTCAGTTGCCTGTCCGAGACTAAAGCTGGAGGTCAGTTACAGAGCTCACGTTATGCATGTGCAGGAATCACAGCTCACTTAAACCCACCCTGGCAACAGAGCTGAGAGACATTCCACCTCCGAAAGCCTGCCAGCAGAGCTGCCACGCCAGGCACTGCCCACCTGCCTGGGCAGGCTGGGACACCGAATGCCTAGCACAGCAAGCCTGGTGCTGTACCTCAAATCCTGTAACTTGTTTTATAATCCCGGTACCAAGACGCGCATGAGGCACGCGTGGCAAGGCACACTTTCATACTCGCGCTCTCGCTGATGCTTCAATGGAAAGCTGGGACTGCAGATTTCAGTGACCCCTGGTAATTATCACATAAGGCTGGAGGCAACCCATGAGGAGGTGCAGACAAGCAGCCACCAGCTCTTCCATCACGTATGATCAAACACTGGGGATCCAAAAAATCCAGTCCTCTGCTGCATTGAATCCAACAAGACACTCTAAGGTGGGAAGGCCTCGGGGAGTGCCATATTTTCCAGGTGATGGCAAGGTATCTAAGAAACACACTTATTCCTGTCAGCAACTCTCTGAAATATTTAAAAGTTCATTTTCAAGAGTAATAAATATCTTTCATAACCGTCCCAAGGGAGCGTTTCCTCTTCACTGAAGCCACTGTACTTGGCAAGGAAACGGTGTGACATTTTTTCCCCAAAGGCTTTGAAGTGATAAATGATAGCTAAAGTGAAATTTTCTATTAGACTTAAAGCCTCTGCAGAGCAGGCTTTAGGAAGCAATGTTTGGATTAAAGAGACCAAAATTTAAAAATCCTGAAATGCAAATGTCCGCGTATTTGAAACAGAGCGATGGCTGTTCCACAGAGAATAAACACTTCGAAAGCCAGATGACTCTGGTATGAAAGAACTGAGGGATCAGAGACATCCTCTCACTGCCTTTCATACAATAAACTTCCCTCTGAAGATGCACCATAAACTAAACAAAGATAATCTTATTAATATATTAAGATATTTAACTGGTATTGAGTCGTGTTCAGATATTGAATGAACCAAGCTCAAATATCTTTCAGTTCAATTTAGAACCATAGAATGGTTTAGGCTGGAAAGGACCTCTAGAGATCATCTGGTCCGACCTCCTGACACAAGCAGGGACATCTCTACCTAGGGCAGGTTGCTCAGAGCC
>JANHGN010022473.1:76975-96788 GCA_024605025.1 Megaceryle maxima | reverse complement strand
TTTGACTTTTCATCTAGCTTTGACAGTGTGCAACAGGGGAAGCTGTGAAGGGGCAACAATATAATTTGAAATTAATATTACTCAAGAGTGAATGTGCTGAAAGTCAATATATTTCTTAGGTGTATCTAGTAGTAGGGCATATTTTCTATTAATTTTCAAAAAAAAAAGTATACATTCCCTCAAATATGTTGTATACCATACTGGAAATGAAAATTTTTAGGGTAAACTTTAGCTTCTGTAATTGTTTTGGTTGGGCTTTGTTTTTTGTGGGTTTTGTTTGTTTGTTTGTTTGTTTTTATTTATTTTATTTTTTAAAATTTTTATTCTTATTTGGGTTTTTGGTATCAGGGCTATCTTTCGGGGCATTCACAGCAAAAAAAATTTCCTTTCTTTAGAATAAATTCAATGTGTTTTATCATAAAAAACTGAAATGGAAGGATTTGCTTAAATCATTTTCTTAGTCAGGGCCTGGATCCTATAGCAATAATGGCTTCTTTCTTCAAGATCACAAAGCAGTTAGACCTAAACCTGCAAAATACTACATAGATTTCTGTCTCTTATTGAAATGAAAGTGAATCAATGAATGAGAGGATTTGGGGTGTGGCTGCTCTCATATGCAGTTAAAATTGGCTGAGGTCAGTTATTTCCCAGGAGCTCTTAACAGTTCCTACCATCTTGCAAATTGTGCTTCAAGTTAATGCCAACTATGTCTAGGTATCTAAGATGTTGCATTTTAATCTACAGTTCAGTAAAATCATAAAAATAAGAGAGACCAAAAGTTCCATCTCTGTCAAAAAAGCTGGACTACATATTAGGAATAATGGGTGTTTTAAAGATTTTCATTAGGTAATGGCTGATTAATCCATATTTATTACATTTCTTTATGCTTGTTATGCATGCATTTTTTCAATTTTTAAAAAGCATGGGGCTGAATTTATGAGACATTTTTTCATTTAAGTTTCATTTGTTATGCAGAGAATCAGTCTTCAAAAATCACATTTCATGTGATCCAAGTATGTGAAATTAGAAATCCTGTGTAAGAATTAAATTAAATTCTATGGATAGAATTCCTTCTAGAACTCTTTGAAAGGACCAGGAAATAATGAATAGTAAATGGTGTGTATTAATTACTTATAAAATTGAGAAGTGTATTTTAACTTATGGTGATTTGCACATTTTTTTCACAAACATTTTTTGCCTGTCTTGTACATAGTGTTATGTTCATATTATGCTGAGTTTAGTCTTTTTGTTCCCAAAAAACCCAACATTAGAGAATGTGCTTTATTTTTTATTTCTATCATTTGACATGCTCTGCCATAAATCCTGGGCTTCTGGGTGTGCAGTAAAACCAGTATTTTTATAAAGAGTAATATATGGAGCACTCCAGGGATGTGTCGCTAAGCAAACCAACCATAAATGCTCAGTTCAGTAAATCATATCCCATCATATATAATGTCTCTTATCATTCCTTATCATATCCTGCTTTAGCTTAGTCCAAAAATCCTAGATGATGCTGGCTGCACAAGCTTCAGCTGAGTTCAGACATCGATGATATGGTTTCTTCTGGGATATGTTCCTTGAATTGCAGGGCTCAAGGAGGTACTTTTAATCATTCCCATTGAAACTGTTCCAGTTTGTGTGGAGTAGCTCTGTACTCACTGACCTGAAGAAAGAGAGATTGTTTGATCATGGCTATGGTTAGGGAACTTGGTTTAGAGAAAGTAATATAGCTTTTCTGACATACCCTCTGCTTGTATAGAAGAGCTCAGTACTCACCACAAATTGGGTGATGTTTGGATAAAACAGGAAATTAACTCCTTTTTTTTCTTTTAGTTAGTTAGTGCAGGGCCTGATCTTTCTGGAGGTATCTGGAGCATCTGTTAAGGCTGTGTTGGTGAGGTATGCAATAGGATGTGTTGTGTATGTGTTGGATTTGATGGCAAGTCCAGTCTTGCAAGGATGAAGGTGGCTCTAGGTGTGCACTGACACAGATGTTTAGTAGCATTTTAAGGTCTCCTTCCCAACAAAATGCAAGGTCTGAATCACACAATTGTAATATGCATGCTGGGCATAAGCTTTCTAGAGTATTTTATTGTCTGTGTGTGGCTTCCTCACCCAAGAGTCCTTTCTGGAGGCATAACTCCAGTTACCAGCAGTTCCTGTTGAATGTTCCTGCTCTGTGACTGAACAGGGCAGCTGACAACTCTCCACGATACTGCTCTGTGGTGTCATGCCTTGCTGCTGCCTTGCAAACAAAAGAAAGAGGTAGATATTCTTCCAGGAAAACATGAATTGGGAGGTCAACTTTATGCATTTCACTCATATGAAAATCACAAAATAGCTGCCTCATATGTTTGCAAAGATTAACTGCTGAATAGTTGAGCAGCTCCTCAACTTGATAGCTAGAGGATAAGGTTCAGCAATTGAAAGTAAACAATTTATTTTTTGTCACAAGCATAAATTTATGACTAGCTCTGTGGGTCTGAGGAGACCTCAGCACTGGGAGGACCTTGAAGAAAGTGCCATCTAAGCTATGTATAAAGTATAGCAATGATAAAATCTAGCCAAGAAGCACAGGCTGCATCTCTTGTTTGTTTTCAGGGTGCCACACATACATTTGTAATTTGGTATAAATAAAAGATAACATTGACTAATGACAGCAGGCAAGGCTACAGCAGTTGTGTTGGCTCAGCCATGAAAATTTGATAGTGCCAATAAAATAATAAGAAAACCGTAATTAGGTTAAAGGCTTTCCCATGTTACGCATTTTCTAACTCTTGTATAATAGTCTTTTGGGCTACATCTACTGAGATTCCTTCTGGAAAGCAAATTTGTACTGATGATATTTTTTTTTCAGTGTTCTGTTTATATTGTCCCTAAATTTGTTTTCCTTCCCTTTGCTTGAATGAAAACACTTGGTTAGAAATTAAGATCTGTATAATAGGATTTCAGTTAGAAGCTAGATCAGAATCAGAAGGTTCTTATTCTAAAGAGCAAATATGTTCTTTACAAGCTGTATGTATAGGTAGATACTGTAAATGCAGAGGAGCCATACACTACAGTGTTTTAAAGTGGAAATCTTAAATGGAAGTATTCTTAGGTCCTAGGTTCAATCCTGAGTTTTCCTGTCCTTTTCACAGTGTGAAAGGTTATGGGTAAACAAGGCATAAAATGCATAGGAATGGGCAGGCTTGACACTCAGAACAACCTTTATTCTTTTAAAGGTAAGCTAGGACACATTTCTAGCTATAATTTATTGCTGGTGTTAGTTTGTTTTGACTTTTTGTCATAAATATTAGTTGATAATGGAAGCACCTTTCTGCTGTTCCTTAATTTGTATTGATATTTTTACCCCAGCATTTTGTACTGCCCGCTCAAAAAATTGTATTATTCAATTCTCCTTGGTGAAGGTAGGAAGACTTAAATCAATTCTCATTGGGTTTTGTGATCATGGCAGGCACCAACAAACAGTGCTTATTTCTGTGTCAGGTAATTAGAAGTAAGCCTTCAAGGTGAATCATGAGCTGATGAATATAAACTGTTAAAAGTCAGAGCACAGCCTGTAAACCAAGTGGCATTCTATCCATAGATTCAGCTATTGCTGTGAGAAAGGCTTTTTCTGCAGAGCTCTTCCATTAACAGCAAGTTTTCATCCCCCCTCCCAAATGATTGAGCAAAATCCACTTGAAAGGAAGAGAATGAAGCATTTGCCAGGGATTTGTATATTGTGGTTTGTCATTCTGGACAATATACATTGAAATTGCTCTCTGTTCATGCAAACCTTGTCCACAACTATCTCCAGATTAGACAAACTGGACCATTTTCCACTTCAACATACCAACCTTTCTCCTTTTCTCTTTAATAGCTTCACTGTAAATAAGGTAGGCAAGGAATAGTGAGTGATAGCCACTGACTGATGTTACAGATCCTGACACTACTGTGGTGAAACACAATAGAAACAGTGGAAGAGATCTTTGTCTTGATCTGTATGACCATGGAAGAAAGCTTGGTGCTACTGTACGTGCAATGTGCATGACATAATATATTAAGAGATCTCTCAAAGTTGCACCATTCCACTTTTTTCTCTATGCTGTGCACAGGATGGAGAAGAGAACTGAATGAGAAGGTTGAAAGGAGACAGTTAAAGCACTGGTGTCATGGTTTAACGCCAGCCAGCAACTAAGCCTCACACAGCCGCTCACTCACTTCCCCTCCAGTGGGATGGGGAAGAAAATCAGAAGAGTAAAAGTGACACAGTTAATGGCTTGAGATCAAGACAGTTTAATAGGTAAAGCAAAATCTGCACAGGCCAGTAAAGCAAAATAAGGAATTGATTCACTACTTCCCATCAGCAGGCAGGTGTCCAGTCATCTCCAGAAAAGCAGGGCTCCATCATGCGTAACAATTACTTGGGAAGACAAGCACCATCGGTCCAAATGTACTTCCCTTCTTCTTCCTCCAGCTTTCTACACTGAGCATGATGTCATGTAGCATCGAATATCCCTTTGGTCAGTTGGAGTCAGTTGTCCCAGCTGTGTACACTCCCAAATTTTTTATGTACTCCCAGCCTACATGTTGATGGGGTGGTGTGAGGAGCAGAAATGACCTTGACTCTGTGTAAGCATTGCTCAGCAACAATGAAAACACTGATGGGTTATCAAAACTGCTTTCAGCACAAATTCAACACATAGCCCTGTACCAGCTACTATTAAGAAAATTAATTCTATCCCAGCCAAAACCATCACAATTGGTTAACAAGACTGCCAGCTCTTACTCTTTTTATTCTCTGAATATAGATGCATGTAAAGAAATAAAATTAATCACAAAAGCATATTTGGGTCATTTCCCCATTAGCTTTTAGGATAAGCCATGCTCTTTAAAATAATTATGAGACAGGTTAAAGAAAGCACTAAATAAGTAAAGAGAATCCTGTTCCCTATTACCAAAGCACTGGGTTAATTTAGGGGACTGCTAAGGAAAGCATTTCTGCTAGTGTGGGCTAGTCTGTGATCAATGAAAGGTAAGTCCTGTAGCAGTTACAGGTGTGATGACCTTATCTCCTTGTATTGTTAAAAAGACAGAAGCTGACCCTTCAGGTCCAAAGCACATCTCTCCTTCACTTGTACTAATGCAGAGTCTGTTGACAGCTGTAGTAGGTGGTGAAATATCTCTGTGTCTTCCAGGCACTGGGGAGGAAGCTAAGCATGCAGCTATTGATTTATTTGACAGCATAAAGCTGGCAGGAGTGCAAACATGTCCATTTTCCTACTTTGCATACTGAAGCCTTACCTTTCAGAGATCGTTGTTACAAATGGTATGTCCTGAAGGTCTTGGAGTACGGATTTACATCAGGAAGGTTTCATCCACAGAGGCAACTCTTTTCCAGGGATGTGTTTTGGGGGAGTACATTGGAGTAGGCTTACACAGGGACTGAGGGCGGTCTTGGCTGGAAACTTCTCTCCTGCTTATGCACAGGATTGAGCAGAGCTAAATTTAAAGCTGGCAGATAAATACTGGCAATACAATCACTTTGGTTCTCTTCAGGTCCTAGGTCCTCTTGGCTACCTGAAATTAGCTGGGGTTAAACACTTGCCACTTTTAATGACACAAATTGCATTCATTGGCCTCTAAGAAAAAATGAAACTTGTGAATTATACACGTAACAATTCTTCTGTCAAACAATCTTACCTTCAGGTGACAAACTCTCCATTTCTGCAGTGTGGCAGATTAGATGCTATTAAGGCTCTGTAGAATAGTTCATGGAGCACATTGATTTTAATAAAATACATATTGATTACAATAAAATGTCAGTCTTTCTGCTCTGAACATAATATCTAGCTGTCGTTAAGTAATGTTAAAATTTTATTAAATCAATATTATGTAGTCTTTAATTAAGAAGAGATTCTCTTCTTTGTGCTGCTTGAATGAAACTCCACTCAGAGTCAGAAGAAGGCTGGTCTCTTTTCAAGAAGAAAATATTAATATTACTGATTGCATGAATTCATATTTCATAAGTGGACAAAGTATCACATATATCAAGTCAGTTTACACTTTTATTAATTAGAAAGAAGGGTGTTAGTAAAAGCAATATTTTTAATTTCTCTGGAGCTCATTAGCATCTCACAATATCAGGTCTGTGAGAATATAGCAGTCTCATAAAAGATGGAAAATAAAACTATACAGCTGGAGATCACGATGGTTAAAACTGGAGAGAGGTAACAGGATTTAAAGTGGCTACAGTTGTGCTGCCCCCAAATCCTTGCATGTTTTAAATAGCTAAACCCTAGATGAAACATAGGGAATAAAAATGTATTTTCTAGGACAGCAAAACTAGGCAACAGGATGCCATTAAGCAAAAAAAAGAATCTCAAAGGCAGAAGAGTTGTTTATTTACTGAGCAACCGAGTTATACAAAAATTTACTTGTAAGTTAAATGGACATCAATTTGCATCACTCCAAAATAAGACTTATCATTTCACATGTTTACGGGGTATTTATGACCCTCCATTAGCTTCTGAACACACCGGTGAGCTGATTTGATCAGATGAGTGCCTGTAGGAAGAGAAGGACCATCACAGCCAGTGTGTCCAATCCAGAGGCAGCTTTTATTCACAAATGCTTGTTAGTACCATTTGACCACACACAGTCCTACAGCAGCTCTTCTATTAACTTGGGGAAGGAATGAGAGGTATAACAAAGGCTAGAATTATATACTGTATATTTCTATCTTACATCTCATAACTAGGGTGTCTACTGGCCTTATTGGTAACTTGATGTTTGGGAGTTTTATTATTTATGATTATACAAGTAATATTTGGGCAGTTTCATATATACAAGTGATGTTTGGGTAGTTATGATTCCTAATGTATATAATTAGTCTGTTTAGTAGTCGTTCAGGCTTGAAAATATATATACCAGAAAAGAAAAAAAAAAAAAGGAAAAACAAACAAACAAAAAAACCCCACAAACAAACAAACAAAAGTCTTTTCAAGGCCTACAGTTTTTACCCAATGTCCTTGGGCAGACAGATGACACTGTCTTCATCTAACAAAATGCCCACTTTGTATTCTTCTGTATAATCTAATAATTAGACCCATTAGAACAGCCTAATTTATAATATTTTCAGCTCAGTCAGAACTCTGCTTTGAATGTATTTCTTTTCAAGTTTAAATGAGCAGAAACTGAGTATTTTAACTGAATAACCACATGAAGAAAAACCGTTATATCTTTGCTTTAGTTAATTTTTCTCTCATAAAGAGGTATTTACTTAATCATGAAGAGTGAAATTAATTCAAGGCTGGGATTTCAAACATAACAAAGTGGCTGAAACCCAGCTTTACTTGTTCCACCAAGCTCTTCTAAATGTCATGTATTATGATGCAAGAAGCTGGAGAAAGAAACAGCAATAAGGTAGCAAAATGTTAGTCACCTAGAGACAAAACCATTATAAGACTTCTGAAGACTTATAATTAACATAATTATTCTATTGATTAACATGGAAACTGAGTAAATGTTTACCTAAATTTAGAGTTTAATGTTTTATTATATATCACAGTTACAAATGGGTAAAGCTGTGGCCTGTTTGTCAGGACATAAAGCCACTTTGTTTAGGTACTATCTTGCTCCATCCACCTGCAGAGGATCTCTTCTTCTGTCCAAGTATCTTCTCAGCTTCTTATACAGTCTATAATGCCTCTCAATTCTGTTGGTGGGCTGCAGTCTCAGATGTTTGTAGACACTAATTTATTATAATTATGTATAACTCTAATTATATACTTACTGGAAGTAAGGTCATTTGTTGGGGGATGAAAGGAGAAGATATTTTTCCAAACAAGAGGCCTGAAAGAGAAGGGAAGAGCAGTAAACAGTGATCTCAAGCACCATCACATGAGAAGCAGTAGGTATGTTATGTAGCTCTCTAAGTAAGAGACACAAAGGATGAAACCAAAATGACTTAAAAATAGATGAGACATATTTACGATATTAGAGAAGGAAGATAAATTAATAGAAAAGTCATGGCTTAACAAAGAAGTGGGAAGCTATGGGAAGGTAATAAAAATCCCAGAGTAGGGGGAGACAAGGTACAACTGCACAGTTGGCAACAAGTGATTTTTTTTTTTCCTGCTTAGTTTGATTTCAAGGTTGAGTTTTCATGCATTTTTTAATCAGCAGTGTTGAGATGTTGCCCAGGCTGATGTAAATCTGTAATAGTATCTCCACTTGGCACACAGGACTTCAGTTTTTCAGGAAGTGGAAAGGGTAATGTAATAACAACCAAACTCCTTCAACAGCTCATGCAGCTACTGTATACATCAAAGTGGATAAGATCTAACCACACTGCTTCAGTGCCAATAGCCGGAGGTACTTTCAGAGTTTAAGCTGCATGTCCTGACCATTATGCAACACCTGACTGACATTTTCCCACAGCTTCAGTCAAGGCCTATGTGCATCATTTGACAAGTGACAGAGACAGTTTGTGAAAAGTGAGGTGCAGGTCCAATCCTTCTTCATCACAGCCTGCCTGGGCTGTGAGCCTGGTGATGTGTGTCCTGCTTGAGGGTTAGTCTTTCCAGTCCAGCTCCACACAGGCAGAGTGGCTGGCTTTGTATTTGCAGGGGGCTTTATGTTCAATGATGTAGCTTTTGGGGCATGTGATTCTCTGCACACACCAGGGTGAGTTAGTGTGGAAGTGGTCTGTGAATTTCCAGAACAGGTAGGAGATCCATAAACAGGAGACAAAATCCACAATGAACACATTTTTTTAGGTACAGGGATATTGAGTAGGATATGGCTGTGATCACATGAAATTTAAAATGTTTAATCAAGTGCATCCAGGTATATTTAGAAAAAAAAATGGAGGGAAAATAGTTTGGTCTTTTTTCAGATGGACAGCATCAAGTTGGCCAGTTTATATCAGCTGCAGTTCTGTATCTGGTTACTCAGCCTACAAACATCAATAATTATATGTTCTCTAGAAAGGATATAATGACATTTATTACTTCTGATAATTCCAACATCAAGATTTTCACTTTCTCAAATAAAAGCACTGGGAGTTTGAATAAAAGCCCCTCAAAGCTGTCACCAAACTCACTCACAAGTTGCCTCATTAGCAGACCTTTCTTTTCTCATGCCCAGTAATGCTTATCATGAAGCCTTCAATTTTACTGGGGGTTTGAAGTGGTTATGTGAATTCAGACGTGAGTACAGAGGGACTCTATTTATGCAGTGTCAAGGAAGCGATGTAGTTGCAGCAGTTGAGCATAAAGGGTTTATATGACAGTCTGGAAGGGCTTTTCTTGGATGATCTGTGCTATTGCTGTGTTCAGTGGAATATTTGATGTAGTTACCTTTTGTGTTAAAGCTCGAGAAGAATGACTTTTGGAGATTTGAGTGCAGCTGTTGCATAAGTGGCAATGAGCTGATGAGGTCTGTGTTATCCAACCTCTTTCTGGTCTACATTTAAATTTATTTCCTTCTACAGTTCTACTCTGGGCTGCTGCTTTCATGCATTTTTTTCCCCCTTTGATTCTCAAAGCAGCTTGGTGGAAGATATTTGCAGTCCTTGCTTTCACACCACTGGCTGCACAGAAAGCTTAGGTTGTTACAGTATTGAAACTTCCTTGTCATTTTAAATAGGTTAAGCAGCCTTGAGAGAGGCAGTTTGCTTCAAGGACTGGGAGTGGGAAGCAGGGATCATAATGAGGAGGATTGGACCAGATCTTAAAAGAATTAGAGAAAGAAACTGCAATTGAACTTCACAGGAAGAAAGAGAAAATCTTATTTGGCAAGTGTTACTGTAAGGGTGTGGAGAACAGCAGAGAAGAGGGAGGTCAAGGCCTTCCTCCCAGCCTGTAAAGCTCCTGAATTTGCATCAATGTCCTATTGTTAGCATCCACATCAGAGGTGTGCAGCACAGACAGGAGTTGAAGGGAATCCAAGGCTCCAGAAACTTGATTATGTTCCCTTATGTTTTCCTTTATGGTCCTCAACAAGTCATGTCACCTCCATTTGCCTCTGTTTCCCCCTCTTTAACAGACTTTCTGTTTGGTAATAAATTAGCTAAAGCTGTCAAGTATGTGGAATATGCAGCATGAGCATCAGGTGGAAAGGAAGGAGATTATTCCAAACATATTTCACAGTTTAAGTGAAATGACTCTTACCATACAGTCTTGTTGATTGCCAGGCACTGAAACAGTATAATTTTCCTTGAAACCATGAGATCTGAATGGAGTTTCTGAGGACTCATCCATTTTAGACTTCTTTTCATAATCTGCTTATGCTCACTTCTGCTAGCCACTGCTGTCTGTGGAAAATCTAGCTGGCTTTCTGCCTGGCTTACTGCAGTCTCCAGTAAATTGTTTCATCACCACTAAAAAGTGCTATTTCCATACCACCTAATTAATGTTACAGATTAAACATGACAGGTGTGACAGATACTTTAAGTTCTGCGTATTTGAAAACCTGAAAGGTTCCTGTTTGTTTGCAAAGCAGAGCTGCTTTAGAAACAGGAACAAAGGGATTTTAATAGTATCTTGTCCTTGGAAGCTTCTGAAACTCCATTTCTGTGCAGCCACACAATTCTTGCTTTTATTTAATTGAAAATATTTGTTATTACATGATGGTATTTATTTGAACATCTCTGCACTAGAAGAGTCCCAGAAAGACTGTACTAGCTTCTGGCCAGGAAAATAGGCTCAGCCTTGAAAAATCTAGGATACAAGAAGTCTGGAGAGCAATAGAAAAGACAGTGTAAAGCCAAACAAGTCCCCACAGATAACAGGCAACATACAATTTGCATTTCAGTGCTGCTTTTATGACTTTTTCTGAGCACGCTGCGAGTGGTGTTTTAGGCTGGCATTTAGGACAGTCTCCAGAGCTAGGGCAAGATATCTTCTCTGTGGTATCTGTGAGAAAAGTGATAGAGAACCACAACAGCTGTCCTGTCCTCTACTCCTCACTGTGGTGCTCTTATTATTGCCAGGTGCAACTCTGGGGAATTTACAATTGCCTGACTGTGCTGAGCCTTTTACCTCATCAGGGACGGAGATGGGACATACAGTAATGTGTATTGATCCATGTCCCAAAATGTGGTTTATATCTTACATTTCTGTGCTGAACTATAGCAGGGCGAATGCAGACTGTTACAGCTCAGTCTCCTGCTTGCAGATACAGCTGCTAAATGAGTGATGAGAAACCTTTAAGGCTGAATGGCTGTAGGTGTACATAGGATGATGGCTCAGACATAGTAACTGTCCATAACTGAGTGGATGTGCACGCTTAAGCCTGCCACAAAACTATGGTAAAATGAGCTATCTTGAAAATCAATAAAAGATCTTAAAAGCACTCATTTGATCATTTGTGATGGCTCAGCTGACCTGGGCTGTATCACTAAGTGGCAAGGTCTTGCGAATAAGCCTGAAGTCCTCATTCTTGGGGCAGTAGTGAACTGCCACACACACATTCCTCTGGCCTGAGGAGTGCAAAGGAAGCTGGTGCAAAGGAGGCATTGCCTCATGGTTTGGTTGCACGAGCCATCTCATGCAAGTCCTGAAGAGCACTGTGAATAGTAGAGATGGTTCTAAAACAGATGAAGGTGGCAGTCTCTGGTAATTTACCTGAGACTTTTATTTTATTTTATTTTTCCTCAGAAAAGTCTACTGTACTCCTGTAACCGAACAGGAAAAGCTTTTTGCACACAGCTGGTGGGAAAGTGTTAAATTAGAGGATTCAAAATGTGCATATAGGCTCCTTGCTCTTTTAAAAATCACTTAATTCTAATATTCCAGCTAATAAATGCTGGTGATCATAACTGCACTTGCTCCTTCCCCCAACAAAAGAGGATATAGTTGACCAAACCCTGGCTCTGGATTGGTGACCTGACTCAAGAACTGATCTGTATGTACAAGAGCTGAGGATTTTACCTTCTTACCACAGTTAAATGATTAAGGGAATGGGTGTCTGTTGCCTGCTGTGGGGACTAACAAAGGTCAGAGGAGGGTTAGCAGTGCAGCACAGAGTTCATTCCCCTCACTGTGTCTGTATGTTCAGGAATGGGCTGTCCCAGTGCACAGAAGCTGCAGCATCAGCACCAGTGCTTTGTCCAGTCTAACAAATCCAATGAAGTAGCAGGATTTCTTAATAGGGGCATCACACATGGTTAATTTCTGGAACAAAGTCAATTTGAAGGGTCTCAGCTCAGATTTTTCAAGCAAAGTTTAATATGTACATAACATCTGAGTGCCTACAGACATACTGGGATGTATGAGTGACAGCACTTCAGGTGTCCCCCAGGAGTGCTATCATTGACCAGTTTGATGGAGTATGCGATGGTATGTTTACCCCCCTTAACTTACAAAATATGCAAATTATTTGTGATTTTTCCTTCCTCTTTTCAAGAGATACAGTCTAAAGTAGTTCTGCTAGATGATGATGATTGGGGTTTTTTAATTTTGTTCATCACTTGGGGTAGAGGAATTATCCAACAAGCTGAAACTGGGCTTTGATGGTTTCTTTGTGCTTCCTCTCTCCCTGTAACAGTACTAGAGAGATCCAACTTCAGCTGTATTGGAAGTTAATAATTCTCTTAATGCTGACAAGTATAAGGTGTATTTTATGAGATACCTTATGGAACTGATGGGGGAAAATAAATAATAGGAATATTAATAATAAAAAAGAAGTGTTATCCAAGCTGAAAGTGTTTCAAGGATAAACAAATCAGCAAAAAGTGCAGTTTGCTTATGATATAGTAATTTTATGAGCAATAATTTTTCAGATGAACAGAAGCTATCATTATCAACTAATAACTTTAAGAATGACTTATCTAACTTGTTACTGCCTATGGTATTTCTGGAGTGTGAAAGAATTTTAAATTTTCTATAAGGAACTGATACTGCCTAAAGGACATTGGAATAAACGAACCACAGCATTTTAAGTGTTATCCTTTCAGAAGAAAAGAAACAAACATCTTTCACATAATGCATAAGAGTGTATATACTCTATTGCTTCTGGAGTATCTATGCCATTCTTAGTGAATTATACTGAATCTTCAACAGAATGACAGTAATAATGCTGGATGAGATTCTCTCTACTTGCTCCAAGAAAGAACTACCAGTAATATCAAAGGACATGTGGCTCTGGGGCTAAGTGACTTCCACAGCAAAAGAGTTGGGAGAAAGTACAGCAATATCCAATAAGATGTGAAAATAACAGGATTTTCTACATTGTTTAATGAAAGTGAGACAAAAGATTGCATTTAACAAAATGTCATTGTAACAAAAATTTGTGTGTAATTTTTGAGAAAGTAAAATACTTTGTTCTTTTTATTTATTTATGAATTTTGAAGCAGCTGCCAAGCAGAAAATTTAAACAAGAGGATGTTGAGTATCCATTTAAGAAGAGTTAAGCTTTTAAAAGAAGAATTAAGTATCACAGGAAAATTGGATGGTTTAGAATGAAAAGGTAATATATTTCATTTTGAAAATGTCACCACTAATCGCATGGATCTTCTTCAAGCCGCTCCTGTTGTCCTACTTCAGTGAAATGGACTCAAGTGGTCACAATTTTAATTCAACATAAATCTGCTTGGTGAATTTGCTACTTGTTGAGGAAATCAAACAAACAGAAAAATGCAAATCTCTTCCTTTTGATCATTTTTCATTTCCCTTAGCTAGGGCAGAGATGGTAGCAACCATTCTGAGAGGAAGATAAATCTGTCACTGCAGGACTGTTGGCATCCATGGTCATGTGGCAAGATTTCTAAAGGACTGTTTTTCGGCTGGAGATTTCTCAAGCCACTCAGTGCTCTGCCTCTACTACTGCACAAGGTCCAAACAAAGCTGAGAAAAGAAGTGGCAAAAATCAGCTATACCTGGTGATGGGGGGCTCCACTGTTGTGCCCAGGAGCAGACTGCAAGGCTACTTTATGGAGGCAGTGAAGCTGCTGCTGTAAAGACCAGTACACATGGGTTAGGTATAATTGTACCTGGATGAGAGCCAATGTGGTTTACAGCTAATAGACAAGTAGAGAGCTCTGCTCCTATGAAAGGCAATGAAAACCTGTCCAGTACTGTTGCAATGTGGGTTTTTTTCAACTACAAGTTTTGTAAAATAAAACAAAAAGGAAAACACAATCCAGAAGAGTGCACTATATAAATTGAGAAGCTGTAAGTTGTTCTGGAAAAAGCTATTTGGCTCATTGAAGCATATCAGCTTGACAAAATAATGGTGGTTTTCTCTTTAATACCTGAACAAGGCCAAAATATTTCATTTTACACTGTTTGGAAAGATTATTTATGTTTTTCATTTTGATTTTATTGACTCCAAATAGTTATAATTTAACAGAGAATTCTCTTATATGTTTCCTTTTATTTTTAAAATGTTTTTAAAAGCTCATGATCTGAACTTGTAATCAATGATTATATATATTTTGAAAATACACATAATTTACTTTGAAGTGATATATTCTTAAATCACAGTTGAAATCAATATTTCAAATGATGCAGAACAAGTTTTTCAGCTTTATTTAATAGGAACTTTCAATTGGAAGAAATCATATTTGAAATGTCAGAACAGTGTGTGTGCTGAAGGCTTTGCATTTCCACTAACGCTGTGTTTTTAGAACTCCAAATCAGGTGGCCTTGACCTGCTTTTCCTATATCTTAATTCTGACCATTGCATATGGTACTATAGCTGCAAAAACGCAGAGGTCTGAGCATAAAATACACAGATAATTTCCAGTCAGGTGAGGATGCTAATTAATTACATCAATCACTGCTGTAGTCTTTTTGAACATGATTCAAACAATCTCAGTGGAAAATAAATAATAGAAAATAATTTTTTCAACAGCAAAGGTGACAGGCTGATTGTATCCTCAAGGGCATAGATGGGCTGAGCATGGAGGTGTCCTGTTGCTTTGTGGCAGAGCTGGGAATAATGCCTGCAATAAACTTTTGGGACTGTATGCCAGCTCCCCAGCATTTTTTCAGAGAAGAGAGGACATTTGTTAAGGGTGCAGTCAGAAATAGTCCTACAGTCACAGACGATGACAACTGAACTTCTCATTGGATTGCTTGCCACCCTTTGTCAGGCAGGACATTTTGATTGCACTTTAAATATACAGAATCCTTGTCACTGAGCAGAGGTATCATGGCAGATGTGTATCATTAAAAGAAAAGCAGAATGAAAGCAGCTTGCGCCTCGGTGCTTCCCTCCTCCTCTCCATGATTCTGCAAACTCAAAAATGGGAAGTGCATGATAGAGCGCATCCGTTGCAATTCATTCAACCACACTGAAGGGCTTTAGCACATGACAGTTACTGCAAGACAATCTGGATTCCAGGTTTTAAATCCAAGATGATCGATTCCTTTCTCAGTGGTCTTTTAATACTCTGAAAACGAAGTGATTTGTTCTCACTTGTGAATGAGAACACAAGCCTCTTTTGAAGTATTGCTCATTGATTGATCTCCAAGTGCTTTGATTGATCTCCAAGCTCTTTTTGACAGATGGGGAAGGAGGGATAGTTTTCCCAGAGACATTTGTCAGGATAGTGATAAGGCAGGGAGCTGAATTCCCTGCCAGCCTATGTCCATATCAGTATTCACCCAGCACCCTGTGCCTTGTTTTTGTTTCCTAAAATTTATCTCCTAAAAATGGAGGCCATGTATTTCTGGACAACGCCTCCTGTGGACATGCATGCCTCCAGGTTTGTTAGCTGGTCCCACACTGCATGGACATGAGTGCACATGCAATTTGTGGTTCACCATTTCTGACTCCAGAATTTCAAAGACTGAGCCACAAATGTTTGCTCAGTTCATGCTGTTCTGAAACAAAAATGCTACACTCAAGGAAGTGGCATTTCACTGACACATTGTTTTCTCTGTCCGTTTCTGATTCCTGTTTAGTCAGGGAAGCATACCAAAGTGTTTTGACATGAACATATCCATTTCAAACTTAAGAAATGTTTGTTCAAAATAAGATTAATTACTGCATCCAAACATGCTAAATAATTAAAAAAGACATTACATACGGACACAAAGCACTTTAGAATAAATTAACTAGTTTGTGCCAGTGTAATAATATAGCATTAATGTGCTTAGAGTGCAATGGTGCCAGGCAATGTATCACATTGTAAAGGGCATGGTTCTTCAGTGGGACTGAAAATTTATCCTCTAGCATACAAAGATATTTCAGAGCTCCTTTAAAAGATTGCTCTGTAAAGAGGTAAGAAAATTGCAACTTCTTCATGCAATTTGTTTATGAAATATAGTAGCTGGGAGAATCTTAGAGGAAAAATATATGCACAAATGGATTAGGAGTTTGGAGATGATTCACATAAATGTCTTTTTTCCTATTCAGCTTAATTAACTTCAGAGTAGATGAATTCTTATTGGTGTAGTGGAAAGAAAATGAAACCAGTGTCAGGAGAAAATCTTCTGCGTGCAACTGCTTGGTATATCCCAATTCTGGATGTTGCAAAAGCATAACATTTTTGCTCATTAAATTTTAAAAGCTTTCTGACTTACTAGAATTATAGCAGGGAGTTGTAAATGATGTATGAAATGGAATGCCCTTCCCTACGCAAACAACATACAGGGGAAGAGCTTTGGAATTACTATTATTATGTACTATTTGCAGTAATACTTAGATCAGTCAGCCATTAAAATAAATAAATAAAAATACCAACTGGGACCAAAAATTTCAGTGAAAATAAGAAAGGACAAAGATATGTTGAAGTACTCACATTGTTTGTGGAGTAAATCTGTAGCAAATTTGTTTATGTAAGTAAAAGATTTTCAGTGTTTTTTCCTCTTGCTTCATTCTCTGTTCCCTATAAACAGAAAATCTTTCTGGACAGAAGGTCTTTACTGTCAGATTAAAGTCCTCTTTTTACATATTCCTGCATTCAGTAGAAGAAAAATGTTAAGAAGAAAAGGGGTTTACAAAGACACATGAGGCTGAATCCAAACAACTTCACCTAGACTGCTCTAAAATCTGTCACCAGATATAGTCTGACTGTAGTCATTATAAATGTATGTAAAGGTTGAATTCTGATTATGGTTCCAAGCTGACCCTCACTGGTAAGGTCTTCCTCTAACTTGTTATTAAAAACTTATAATAATAACATTTTAATAGCCTTTAAAGAGTTTCCCTCAAGTACTACTATCTTGGTCATTTCCTCAGAGGAACACTACTCATTATACAAATTTGCAATAATATGGTGAAGAAATACAGCAGCATTATTAAAATCTAGATTACTAGCTCAGAGACTTCTCCAGGGCCTCAGGATGATATTTAAACTAATTTTCATGTAAACAGAACAATGAAGATACAATGCTACATACAGAAAAAAAAAAATCTGCAGAGTGGAAACTACCACCCAAGTTTCACTCACAATTCAGTTTTCATCACTTGACCATGTCTTTTGTTTAAAATTACTTGGAATGAGTCAAGTTTCTTTCATCATGCTCCTATCCTATCTTATCCTATCCTGTCCATAGAATCATAGTATTATAGAAGCGTAGAATCATAGAATGGTTTGGGTTAGAAGGGGCATCCACAATCTCTCTGGGCAACCTGTTCCACTACCTTACCACCCTCACAGTAAAGAATTTCTTCCTAATATCTAGTCTAAATGTACTCTCTTTTAGTTTAAAGGCATTACCACTCATCCTATTACTACACTCCTTGCTAAAGTCTCCCTCCCCATTTTTCCTGTAGGCCCCCTTTAAATACTGGAAGGTCACTGTAAGGTTTCCCTGAATCCTTCTCTTCCCCTGCTGAAAATCTGTCATCATAGGGAAGGTGTTCCAGCCCCCAATCAATTTTGTGGCCCTCCTCTGGACCCAGTTGAGCAGGTCAACGTCTTTCTTATGCTGGGGACCCAAAAGCTGAATACAGTACTCCAGGTGTTCTGTTCTGTTCTATTCTAATTCCATTCTATTCATTACTCTGAATGTCAGTGATGTGTTAAACAGCATATCTAATGTATCATACGCTTAGTCTCTAATTCTTTCTCCACTGGGAAAAGTGTATTCAATAGTGTTTTGTTCTGTCCTTCTTAAAAGGCAATTCACACACACTGACATACTTTTAAGATAGCAAAGGGCAAAGCCAAGAAATGCTCTTAAACAAGGAAGTTTTTCTCCCTTCATCTCTGACTTGTCACCATCCACAATGTCCAGCATGTTTGGAGTAGACGTAGGTAGTCTAAGGTCATTGCACTTGATGGAGAAAAGCGGGTTTTTTTAAGTATGTTTTTCTTCCTATTGGAATAGAGACCTAATATCATGATGTTCTGGGAAAGAGAACAGAGACAGTGGTTTGGAACAGTCTGCGTGGTGGACTTCAGTCTCTGGAAGTCATGGGGTTGTCATCTGTGAAGCAATTCAACAGGTGCACTGCTTGAGAGATGAGATGACCTGTCAGCAAACCTGGAAACCTTCCCAAAGAGCAGAACAGAATATCACTCCCAAGGAACCTGGTCTGGAGCTCCAGTTTTGAAATTGAATTGAGCCTGCATTCAGTCACAAATCTGTCAATATCAAAATGGTTCCACAAAAACATGGTGTCACCTTTAGAGCTGTTGTGTGGCTCAGGGAATTGAGTTGGAACACATGCAGCAGCAGTAAGCACACCCTGAAATATAAAATGCCCTGGGTTTTTTTCCAAGGTCTGTAAGACCAGTGGCTCAACCATAGTCTCATTCTGAGTCTGTACCTGCAGGTTAATCAGTCTGAAGGATCAACAAAATTAACCTCAGTGATCAAACACATGCCAGCTGTGTTTCTTTCAGCTACTGACTTAAACTTTGCTTGTGCAAGTGCTAATGATCAGCTAAGTTTTGCTGGACCTTACAAAGTGAAACCTTACTAAAAGTTTCCTAAAATCTTTGCATGTCTATGAAGGACAAATCATTCACATCATTAAAGTCTCTATCATGCCTATAGGCCACAGGGAATGGTTTATGTTAAGTAATCAAGGATTTGAGTAACTTAGGTTTTATAGAAATTCTAAAACATTTCACAGACGAGTACAGACATTTTAGGATCTGATATGGTGTGCAAGGACAGGCTTTGAAATCCTTTCCTTGTGTAACTTACACATATTGTGTAATGGTTGGAGTGTCATTGGATTCTTATGCACAAGGCAGTTGATCTATAAAACATATGGCATTTTGAAATATTGATCTCTTCTGTGCCAGTGAGTAAGAGATATTAGTGTAGCATGGGATTCCATTTGTAACACTGGGATTAAAGGCAGGGAAGTGGAAAATTGGAATAGACCTGAATTCATGTGAAGTGGAAAGTACAGCTGGCACTATTACTAAAGTAGGAGAATAACAAATAAGAGCATGTCTTTTTTTTTTTTTTTTTAAATAGTTTTTAGAAAAACACATAACAGCTACTGAGGTAACAGAGTAAATTTATCCAAATGAATGTTTTATAGCAGGCTACTTTTAATTTTACTGGTAATGTGAAGTCATAATATAGTGACACACAACAGAATGGGACAAAATAAGAAGTAGTATCAAACAGAAAATGAACAAGCTTTTTCTCTACAAAGTAAAAAATTATCTCTATTTTAAAGTACCACTTGATCTGAGTCTTTACTCAATCCCATGCAATACATCTTTCTCAACAAACCAAACCCAAATCCTTATGTTTTGCTCAACTCCTTCCGTTTATTGCCTGTGTCCTCAACTGATCAGCTGATTTACATTGGGAATATATTCCTCCCTCTTCCCCCTCCCCCCGACGCCCCCACACCGCATGGGCGTGGCTACCATCGTTCGTAACTGTGGAACAATATCGACGAA